>JAXRKP010000361.1:230690-313190 GCA_037039925.1 Doris montereyensis | reverse complement strand
TTCCCGTTGTTCCGTATGTTTTTGTGTACATCTGTGCTTTGAGACTGACTGTAAAGCAATTTTTTCTCCCTTTTTGTTGTCATTCTCTCATAAAGGCAATTCGACGTTGTTGAGTCCTACTCCTAGGGGAATAAGTTGTTGATATGATGAGCACGATTGTGTGTTTCATTCGCCCCTGAGATCACCACAAGGGTGGACGGGGTAAATTTCAATTAAAAAAAACAAAAGTCTCTGAAGCTTAAACTTGGTCCCCTTCGCTTTCATTAATAAAGATTAGTAATTAGTAAAGCTAGTGTACTACAGGTAGTAAGAGCAACGCCACCAGGAGGAGGAGGAGGAGGAGGAAGAGGAAAGGAGGAGGAGGAAGAGGAGGAGGAGGAGAAGGAGAAGGAGGAGGAGGAAGAGGAGGAGGAAGAGGAGGAGGAGGAGGAGGAAGAAGAGGAGGAGGAGGAAGAGGACGAAGAAGAAGAAGAAGAAGAAGAAGAAGAAGAAGAAGAAGAAGAAGAAGAAGAAGAAAGAAGAAGAAGAAGAAGAAGAAGAAGAAGAAGAAGAAGAAGAAGAAGAAGAAGAAGAAGAAGAAGAAGAAGAAGAAGAAGAAGTGAAAGTGGAAGATCTAAGAGGAGAGGAGGAGGAGGAATGGAAGAGGAGGAATAAGAAGAGCTGGAGGAGGAAGGAAGAAGGAGGAAGATCTATGAGGAGGGGGTGGAAGATCTAAGAGAAGAGCTGAAGGAGGAATGGAAGGAGGAGGAAAATCTAGAGCTGGAGGAGGAAGGGAAGATCTAGGAGAAGAGTTGGAGGAGGAAGGGAAGGAGGAAGATCTAAAAGGAGAAGAGCTGAAAGAGAGGAAGATCTAAGAGGAGGAGGAGGAAGATCTAAGAGGAGCAGGAGGAAGATCTAAGAGAGGAAGAGAAAGGAGGAAGATCTAGAGGAGGAGGAGGAGGAAGATCTAAGAGGAGGAAGAGAAAGAGAGGAAGATCTAAGAGGAGGAAGAGAAAGATCTAAGAGGAAGATCTAAGAGGAGGAGGAGAAAGAGAGCAAGATCTAAGAGGAGGAGGAAGATCTAAGAGGAGGAAGAGAAAGAGAAAGATCTAAGAGGAGAGAAGGAAGATCTAAGAGGAGGAAGAGAAGATCTAAGAGGAGGAAGAGAAAGAGAAGAAGATCTAAGAGGAGGAAGAGAAAGAGAGGAAGATCTAAGAGGAGGAAGGGGAGTGGAACTCATAAACGGTAACGTGACTAAAAAAATTGGATAATGGCTATGTGAGAACATTAATTTAAAAGAGAAGTTTATAGAAATTATTTAGCCCTATACGAGACTGCCATTTCATATTGATCTGCACTTGAATATGCCACTTATATGAAATAAGCAAAATTGAAAAGAAAAATTATATAACAGAGAGAAAGGCAATTGTTTAATACTAAAATGTATAGATATGCAAGTCAACGCAGATAAATATCTATATTGACTTGCATACACCCCCCCCACACACACACATACACACCTGGTTTTAGAATGTTATAGTATAGAGGGAGTGTATACATGCAGGTCAATAAAGATAAATGTAAATATCTATGTTGACTTGCAAACCACACTCCCCTTCCCCCCCCCCCCACGCCACCCAACCCCTAGAATGTTACAAGGTACAGGGAGTGAGTGCTAAAAATGAAAAATGAAAGCCCACAATAAATGTATGAGTGATAGAGCATATATAGAAACTTTTCAGTCTTATAATATGACATTCGAAGTGAAATGACCTTACCTGTGAATTTTTATCTTCTGTTTCAGATGACAGCCACAACTTTCAGGGAAAGGTAAGTTTGGTTATAGGTCTCTGTGGTTAGAAGTTGTGGATGTGTTAGGTTTTTGGTGTGGGTTTTTTTTATTTGATGGGGTGGGGGTGGGGAGGTGGAGAGTAATAAAGTAGTATTAGTAGTAGTAGTAGTAGTAGTAGTAGTAGTAGTAGTAGTAGTAGTAGTAGTAGTAGTAGTAGTAGTAGTAGTAGTAGTAGTAGTAGTAGTAGTAGTAGTAGTAGTAGTAGAAGTAGAAGTAGTAGCAGCAGTAGTAGTAGTAGTAGTAGTAGTAGTAGTAGTAGTAGTAGTAGTAGTAGTAGTAGTAGTAGTAGTAGTAGTAGTAGCAGTAACATTAGCAGTAGCAGCAATGATTGTGGTGGTGGTGGTGGTGTTATTATTGAAATGATTATTATTGTTATCATTTGTATACCTGTTATTATCATTATTGATGCGATATCTTTTCTTTGCATCGCTATCTCCACTGACCGTGTCCAGGCCTTAGACATCTGGGCAATGGGTGTCACGCTCTACTGCTTCAGCTATGGCAAGGTGCCTTTCGAAGACGAGTTCGTCATGGGCTTGCACAAGAAAATTCTTAGAGATGCTGTGACTTTTCCCGAAAAGTGCGTATGGATATTAATTTCTTTCCTTTTGTCGTTTCTGGCTTTTGTTGAGCTATGGGATTAAACTTGGGATGTCTTTTGTTGTTTTTGGGTTTTGTTGAGCTATGTGATTAAACTTAGGATGTCTTTTGTTGTTTTTGGCTTTTGTTGTGCTATGTGATTAAACTTGGGATGTCTGACTTCTAGTAAACGGTTGGCTGGCACTGCTGGTAGCTTCTATTTTTTCTTGTCTTTCACTCTTTGACTTATCTTTCATCTCACTATTTGGTAGCTTCTACTTCTTCTTGTCTTTCACTCTTTGACTTATCTTTCATCTCGCTATTTGGTTCTAGCTTCTACTTCTTCATCTCACTATTTGTAGCTTTCACTCTTTGACTTATCTTTCATCTCACTATTTGGTAGCTTCTACTTCTTCTTGTCTTTCACTTTTTCTTGTCTTTCACTTGTTATCTTTCATCTCGCTTTTGGTAGCTTCTACTTCTTCTTGTCTTTCACTCTTTGACTTATCTTTCATCTCGCTATTTCCTTTAAATTCACTCTGGGATCATGACATAACATGTCAGATGAGGTAAATTTCATCAAACTAATCTGGCGCCTGTAGTGTTATGTAGTTTAAGGAACGTAGTTAGCTCGGTTGGTAGCATGCTTTCGTTTCATGGCAAGGCGATGGGTGCCGACTCAGAGGTTATGGGTTTGAACCCCATGGTGGCCAGGATTTTTTTCTGTCTATTCCTTGTATTTGTCTTATCTTTGTTCCTACGGAGCTTTAATATTATTCAATGTCATTTCCTTCACTCTAATTTTATGATGAGATGAAATAGTTCATCTGAATAAGTAAGCAAATATAATAATTATGACGCGATGACGTGTAGTACAGCCAGAGCTTCTCCTGGTTACACAACGAGAGACGGAATACAGGACCTCCAGGACAGGAGGCCAAAAGTCTGTGGCAGGTTTTTACTCCCTAGTTGTTGATAGCATCCATTTACACCTGGGTAGAGTGGGTAAATGCATGTTGAAAGCTTTTTCAAGGAACGCAGCATTAGAGGATTTGAATCCCGACCCTCATGATTTCAAATTAGGCAGCCTTACCACTAGGCACATAGTTTGCACGTTGTGTTCCCTGTGAAAAGTACGTAACACGCATTTTTCCACTAACAAAGGCGCAAATGAGTACAAGCTCTAGCTTGGGAGTAAAAAGAAACCTGCTTCAGACTAGCATCCTGTCCAGGAGTTGATTATTATTACCTGTATTGCTTCATGCTAAAAACAGAGGGATAAGCTCTGGCTCTATGGGCTGTAATCGATTTGAAGGAACTTCCTCTGTCTAAATTTGTCTTATTCTGACAAGCGTCATTTTCCTGCAGATCCTGTAAGTAATTAATCAATTTTGTCCCATTACATTTGCATGTATTTATTTATCTTTTGTTTTCTTTTGAATATTCAGACCTGATATCAGTAAGGAACTGAAGGAACTCGTTCTGCGCATGTTGGACAAAGAACCTACTACTAGGATAACTCTTGCAGAACTAAAGGTTTGATTCTAAACTCCAAAGAGTTATTTCCCATCTTCCAATTGATTTTGATTGTTACTTATCATTGTTAATTAGGTCCATATGAGTTAAGGTTTACATTAAGATCCACATGAGTTTAGGTTTACATTTAGATTCACATGAGTTTAGGTTTACATTTAGATCCACATGAGTTTAGGTTTACATTTAGATTCACATGAGTTTAGGTTTACATTTAGATTCACATGAGTTTAGGTTTACATTTAGATTCACATGAGTTTAGTTTTACATTTAGATCCACATGAGTTTAGGTTTACATTTAGATCCACATGAGTTTAGGTTTACATTTAGATTCACATGAGTTTAGGTTTACATTTATATCCACATGAGTTTAGGTTTACATTTAGATTCACATGAGTTTAGGTTTACATTTAGATTCACATGAGTTTAGGTTTACATTTAGATTCACATGAGTTTAGGTTTACATTTAGATTCACATGAGTTTAGGTTTACATTTAGATTCACATGAGTTTAGGTTTACATTTAGATTCACATGAGTTTAGGTTTACATTTAGATTCACATGAGTTTAGGTTTACATTTAGATTCACATGAGTTTAGGTTTACATTTAGATTCACATGAGTTTAGGTTTACATTTAGATTCACATGAGTTTAGGTTTACATTTAGATTCACATGAGTTTAGGTTTACATTTAGATTCACATGAGTTTAGGTTTACATTTAGATTCACATGAGTTTAGGTTTACATTTAGATTCACATGAGTTTAGGTTTACATTTATATCCACATGAGTTTAGGTTTACATTTAGATCCACATGAGTTTAGGTTTACATTTAGATTCACATGAGTTTAGGTTTACATTTATATCCACATGAGTTTAGGTTTACATTTAGATCCATATGAGTTTAGGTTTACATTTAGATCCACATGAGTTTAGGTTTACATTTAGATCCACATGAGTTTAGGTTTACATTTAGATCCACATGAGTTTAGGTTTACATTTAGATCCACATGAGTTTAGGTCTTGTTTTGTTCTCGATTTTTATGTGTAACTTTCTTTTTGTTTACTTTCATAAACTGATCTCAATGCTACTGCACTTTGCCTTAGATCAAAGTCACATCAAGTTTTGCTTTAGTTCTTTGATAAAGGCATGCGCTAAGTTCAATGACATTGGTGGCATTTGATAAAAATAATAATAATAATAATAATAATAATAATAATAATAATAATAATAATAATAAAAAATAATAAAAAATAATAATAATAATAATAATAATGATAATAATAATAATAATAATAATAATAATAATAATAATAATAATAATAATAATAATAATAATAATAATAATAATAATAATAATAATAATAATAATAATAATAATAATAATAATAATAATAATAATAATAATAAGAATAATAATAAGAAGAAGAAGAAGAAGAAAAGAAGGAGAAGGAGAAGGAGAAGGAGAAGGAGAAGGAGAAGAAGAAGAAGAAGAAGAAGAAGAAGAAGAAGAAGAAGAAGAAGAAGAAGAAGAAGAAGAAGAAGAAGAAGAAGAAGAAGAAGAAGAAGAAGAAGAAGAAGGAAGAAGAAGAAGAAGGAGAAGGAGAAGGAGAAGGAGAAGAAATTGTATTTATATTGTGCTTTCCATAAATAAAGTATCTCAAAGCTCCTCACACAAAATGTCTATTGTCTAATGAGCAATAAAATAGCTGTGCTGGTATACGAAATTACATTATGTCTCAATTCTTCATTTCCATAGAATTTGTTTTTATTTCTATCATCAGTTTGTTATTTTCCTTGATTTTTATTGTTTTTCCACACAGGAACATGCATGGGTGACGTGTCATGGTCAGTACCTTTTGCCTAGCGAAGAGGCCAACTGTGAACTTATCACAGTGACGGAGGAAGACGTGAAAAACGTCATCACGCATGTGCCCAAAATAGAAACGCTGGTAAGTGTGACATTCTTGTACGTTATACATAACTATTGCCAACCAGTATGTAAACAACAAATTATTTTATCATTGTTTTTGGCTTTGAGCCTGTAAGTTTGTATTTACCTTGACAAACATGTATATAAATGTTAATTGTAATCTTTCATTAAAGAAATTCCCCGTAGTTAACGGAAGAGACAGAGAGAAATTGGGGTGAAAGTCAGCAGATGCCAGACTGAGTTTGCAAAACTGCTGTCTTGGTTTTGTCTTCAAGTAGTGGAGGGCCAGCTATATTGCCAAACTTTTTGTTATTTACCTTAAAGGGTAATTCAAGGTAGATTATCAATGTTTTCTAGAATATTACGGGCAAGTTAAATTTAGTTTGCGTGGTTAGAGTTAATTTTTCGATTTTAAAGCATTTGTTGTTATACTTGTTTGTCACTTTGGAAGAAGTGTTCTTTGACCAGTTGGTGGACAAATTGGTTAGTATGATCCATACCTTAACAGCCAGAAATATCTAAATCCAAAAACATAGCTGTTAGAAAATACCACTTATAGCTTTAACTGGTGGTAGCTTATGAAAACAAAATATATACATCGCATATCTGTGAAAACGTCTAAAGCACTGCCGTTAATGAGTTTAGAATAATCCCTTTTCCCTGAGAGATGAAAAAATAGAAGAAGGGGTGTGGGGGGGGGGGATCTCCTAATTATTAACTGTTCGGTCAAATTCAACAGAAATCAAAATAAGCCCAGGCTCTGAGAACCTTTTTTAGATCTAAAAAGAAACATAAATCAATTGCAATAGACACCTTTAGAAGACAGTAGAGTCAGACAAATTTAATATTTCGTTCAAGCTGTAAACGGTCAACTGTGTATTCGATTCGATCAGCTTACACTTAATACAAACAACAACCAGATCAGGCTGTCAAACATACATGGTCCCATTTTCAAGCATTGATTGTCACCTGCACTCATTTTACCCTAGTACAGTAAGGCTATGGAATGGCCTGCCAACAGAAATAAAACACATCACTTTAAAACAGACATTTTAGCAGTTTTGGGTTGAATTAAAACGGGCACATTGACATTAATACTCAAGAATTCAGTGGGTTAGTTATTGTGAAAAAGAAGAAAAAGAAGAAAAAGAAGAAAAAGAAAAAAAAGAAGAAGAAGAAGAAAAAGAAGATGGCATGGGTCAGAAACGAGCTTGCTATCACCAAGTCGACATTAAAAGCAATTGAGGAAATTTGTCAATAACATTGTTATTATCAAAATATCTTAACATCAAAACCCATAAAAAGATGTTTTAAAATCAAAACCCATAAAAAGATATTTTAAAATTAAAACCCATAAGAGAAAAGATATCAAAACCCTGGGGAGGAATCTGTAGTGTAGAGGCAAGGTGTCGGCCTCTCAACCAAAATTAATGGGTTTGAACCTTGCAAATATTTTCTCAAGTTTTTTTTAGCAACATCTATCCTTCTGGTCCAGGTAGGTGGATCGACCACCTAGTCCCATCGGAGACAGATGATAAAAAGGAGGTCCCATGTGCAGATCACAATAATTTGTGCATGTTAAAAATCCCTTGGCTGTTTACAGGCCATTCGGGGCAGAATTAGAACTCCTACTAAAAACCCCAGAGATCACGTTCGTTGTGGAGGTGGATAAATCAAATCAAATCAAATCAAATCAAATCAAATCAAATATAAAAACCCTGGAAAACAGAAGAAAATTCTGATTAAGTATTCTATATTATATCTCATCGCTTTTTTTCTTTTGCTCTAGATCATGGTCAAGAAGATCTTAAAGCAGAAATCATTCCGAAACCCGTACGTTGGCACCAAGCTAAGTGCCAGTGTCAAAGAAGAATTTCAGCGCACAGGGCGATCAAACTCCGCCCCCGAGTCTTTCAATCATATTATGAAAAGGTTAGTTCAAAGGTCGTCCATCAGGGGGAAACATGGTGGCCCGGAGTTAAGATGTTTGCCTCTCAACCAGAAGGTTGTGGGTTCATGTCCTGCCAAGTTGAAAAAAGTTTCTCATGTTTTCCGGGTGAAACCCACAAAAATCACAACGCTCTGTGCTCGTAGATTCCTGGGCTGTTCGCAGGGCAGTCTGGGGCAAAATTTAAAAAATCTACCAAACACCTGGAGTTTACCTTAGTTGTGAATGTAAGTAAAATCGAATCATGTCATATCAAAGTTGTCCGTCAGATCTTTAATATAAAAATAAGGATTCATAGTTTGCATCCCAGCCCAAGCAAAGCCTCACTCATATTACACAATTTATCTCCCACCCCAGCAAGCCACTTCATTCAAAGTCTTTCTCAATTCTGTACAGTCAGTAAAGCTGCTTATGAGGCACCTCCTACTCTGCCTACAGCTACTGAGTGTGGCATTGGTGGTCAATTGGTTTGGATCCCGTTCTTGGGATCATGAGGTACTGGGTTTAAATCCAAGCAAGGATAGGTTTGACGTTGTGTTTCCTTGGGAAAGACAACTAACACGCATTTCCCCACTTGACTTAACACGCATTTTCCCCACTCGACTTAACACGCATTTTCTCCATTTGACGTAACACGCATTTCTCCACATATGCTTCACACGCATTTCCCCCACTTGACTTAACATGCATTTTCCCCACTTGACTTAACACGCATTTTCCCCACTTGACTTAACACTCAGTTTCCCCACTTGACTTAACACGCATTTTCCCAACTTAACACGCATTAACTTAACACGCATTTCTCCACTTGGCTTTCTCCAACACGCATTTCCCCACTTGGCTTGACACGCATTTTCCCCGCTTGACTTAACACTACTTGACGTAACACTCAGTTTCCCCACTTAACTTAACACGCATTTTCCCCACTTGACCTAACACGCATTTTCCCCACTTGACTTAACACTCAGTTTCCCCACTTGACTTAACACTCAACACTTAACACTCAGTTTCCCCACTTGACTTAACACGCATTTTCCCCACTTGACTTAACACGCATTTTCCCCACTCAACCCAGGTGCGTTAGCTCGGGAGTAAAACCTGCGTCAGACTATCTTCCTGTCCAGGAGGTCATTATTAGCACCTGTTCTGCTTCACGCTATAGAAACTGGGAAAAGATCCGGCCCTATGGAATGTAATTGCCTTGAATTCACCTTACTTGCTATTTTACTCTAGCTGATAACTCGTTGGTATCTCTCAAGAGTACCACGCCTTGGAGAAAACTCGGGCCAGTCGTTCCTTGAAGCACACCACCAGACCTACATGCAAGAAATTTGAAGAGAGGGCAAAAGAGTGCTGCCCGCTTTGTAACAAATAATATTTACTCATACACAGTTATAAGGAAACACCAAAACCAGCATGAATCAGTTGCAAAAGATGCCATTGGAAGAACATATCATAGAGTCAGCATGAATCAGTTGCAAAAGATGCCATTGGAAGAACATATCATAGAGTCAAAAGATCAGGAAGAACATATCAAAAGTCAGCATGAATCAGTTGCAAAAGATGCCATTGGAAGAACATATCATAGAGTCAGCATGAATCAGTTGCAAAAGATGCCATTGGAAGAACATATCATAGAGTCAGCATGAATCAGTTGCAAAAGATGCCATTGGAAGAACATATCATAGAGTCAGAAATAAAATAAATCTTGTTTTAAAAGACTAACTAATTCTCTTCACTGACATTTACAATGAAGTGTTTCACTGTAGTCATCCCTAGATTGATTTTTTGATGCCATGCCAGATTGACGCAAGCAGCTGTAGGCCTCTAGTAAGATTGATTGATTGATTGATTGATTGATTGATTGATTTCACTGTCAAAGTGTTATAATATTCTAAAAATTGAAACCAAATGATTTTTTTAAGAATGTGTTGTCATCTCCTCTGAGTAAAGGGTTATCTTTCTTGAATAAGTGATGACATAAATGAATGTTTCTATTATGACAAAAGATTTAAAATGCACACACACAGAAAAGAAGAAAAAACCCCCAAAAAACCCCAACAACAATTGCTTGCCACCTATCATTTACATCAAATAAGATAATGGAACTTTGTGCAATTCTGGTCTTATTTGTGTTCATTTTATTTCTTTTCCCCCTTTAGAAAAGTTTCCTCAGACGCCAATGTTGATGTCCCCTTGATGGAAGACAGCTGATGAACGGAACGGAGAGTCTCTCTCTCTCACCATGACCGAGACTCAAATGTACAGTTTTCTACTGCCAGTTCAGTTTCCCTTATTTGACTCGATTGACAATCTACTCCTACACAGGAGAGAATTTTATCTACGTCACATAACATTAATATTATGTGCTTAATGTTTAAAAAAAAACGTTTTTCAAGAATTTGTGCCTCTGGAATATCTGAGGAAATCATTGTTCTCAAAGTTTGAGTTTAAAAAGAAAGAAAAACAACACTATAACGAATCAAAATGACATAATTTCTTCAGATGTTTTCTGTCTGAGAGGATTTCTATCCAACAGAGTGTCATCCGCTCTAAAAAACTGTGATTCCTGAAACACAAAACGGAAGTTTTTTTATCGCATTCTCAAAGGACTACAATGCATCATTGTGTTTTTCTTACAACTGCAGAAAAAAGGATTTTAAACTTCATTTTGTATATGAATGTCATGCAACGTACTTTACCATTCCCGTTTTACGTCAAGGAAAGAAGACTTCAAATGAGTCAGAGGCGCCTTATATTTCCTTCCTTCCTTCCTTCCTTCCTTTTTTCTCCTCTTTCTTTTTTTCCTTTTTTTAAAGTTAGCCTTTGTAACCATGGAAATTGGTTGCATTGGTGATCCCACTAGATTTACACTTTCACATTAAAGTTTTGTGTGTGTTTTGTATTGTGTTAATGAAGAGAGAGTCATGAACATCACATTGAAGAGCTGATTCGTACAATACATTGCCCACGCCAGGAGATTTGGTCGTGGGTTTGAATGCCTAACTGGAGTCAAGACTTGGAAACGATTCCATGGAAATCTTTTTCTTGCTGATAACCACCAACCTGATGCCTCTTCGATGCTAAGCCAGTTGGATCAGGTTCCTGGTCCAATGGGAGATGGATGGAAATGTTGTTGAAGGTCATGCGTACATCCGTCTTGTGATTCAATTTCTCGGAAAGACTCCCTCGGCTATTTATAACTGTGCGTGTACGATGGTGGAATTCAAATGTCTTACAAGCCTCGATGTCTGTCGTTCAAAGTGAAATGCTGTATGAATGAATGAAGGAACATTGTTTGAATTATATTCAAAAGGATCACAAAGTTTGAATTGAAAACTTTGAGTTTTGCCTTAAATTTGAAGTATTTACCACAGCCTAGATTCTCTATATACTTCAAGACATTGTCCTTTTAAAGATTAATCCTCATTACACAAATTATGTCGATGAAGATCAGAATTATTGACTGCTTATTCTTCATTCATGTTTTCATACCAGATTTGCCAGCTTTTTGTTTCTTACACGCATGAAATTTTAGCATCTGTGTAAATGTTTATTGAGAGAAAAACAATTTTCCCTTATATAACTTAATTTAAAAACTTCATGAAAAAGAAAGTGAAAATTGTAAGAGAACTGATAAAAATTTAAATGACAAATATCAAGAAAGCTTACGATTTCACTTATCCAATGAAAATTACAAATAATCAAGACACAGAAATTATACATTTCAAAACAACTTAATTATGATGAGTTTTAAACAGAGAAAAAGGGAAAAGACACTCAAGAGAAAAGCTTGATGTTTTGTCAAGGGATAAAAAGTAGTAAATTGACTACGAATATTTAAGACTGCCTACTTATTCGATAAGCCTAACTAACTCAACTCATATTGAAATGGCCTTTCACTCTGAAACAGAATGATCTTAATTTTGATCTGAACTCTGTGTCTGTCAGAAGACACATACGGCCTTTGATTTTTGCTATTCTTGGCTTCTCTTTTGGCTCTCTCTTAGGAAGGCCATCTCTCTCCATTCCTCTCTTTCTACATCATTCTGCACCATGTGTTTGGGCAACAGGTCTGTCTCTCTTTCCTTTCATTGTCTATTGTCTATCCTTTCAATCCCAAGACAACAGGTCTGTCTCTCTTTCCTTTCATTGTCTATCCCAAGACAACAGCTCTGTCTTTCTTTCCTTTCATTGTCTATCCCAAGACAACAGGTCTGTCTCTCTTTCCTTTCATTGTCTATCCCAAGACAACAGGTCTGCCTCTCTTTCCTTTCATTGTCTATCCCAAGACAACAGGTCTGTCTCTCTTTCCTTTCATTGTCTATCCCAAGACAACAGGTCTGCCTCTCTTTCCTTTCGTTGTCTATCCCAAGACAACAGGTCTGTCTCTCTTTCCTTTCATTGTCTATCCCAAGACAACAGGTCTGTCTCTCTTTCCTTTCATTGTCCATCCCAAGACAACAGGTCTGTCTCTCTTTCCTTTCATTGTCTATCCCAAGACAACAGGTCTGTCTCTCTTTCCTTTCGTTGTCTATCCCAAGACAACAGGTCTGTCTCTCTTTCCTTTCATTGTCTATCCCAAGACAACAGGTCTGTCTCTCTTTCCTTTCATTGTCCATCCCAAGACAACAGGTCTGTCTCTCTTTCCTTTCATTGTCCATCCCAAGACAACAGGTCTGTCTCTCTTTCCTTTCATTGTCCATCCCAAGACAACAGGTCTGTCTCTCTTTCCTTTCATTGTCCATCCCAAGACAACAGCTCTGTCTTTCTTTCCTTTCATTGTCTATCCCAAGACAACAGCTCTGTCTCTCTTTCCTTTCATTGTCCATCCCAAGACAACAGCTCTGTCTCTCTTTCCTTTCATTGTCTATCCCAAGACAACAGGTCTGCCTCTCTTTCCTTTCATTGTCCATCCCAAGACAACAGCACTGTCTCTCTTTCCTTTCATTGTCTATCCCAAGACAACAGCACTGTCTCTCTTTCCTTTCATTGTCCATCCCAAGACAACAGCACTGTTTCTCTTTCCTTTCATTGTCTATCCCAAGACAACAGCACTGTCTCTCTTTCCTTTCATTGTCCATCCCAAGACAACAGCACTGTCTCTCTTTCCTTTCATTGTCCATCCCAAGACAACAGCACTGTCTCTCTTTCCTTTCATTGTCTATCCCAAGACAATAGCACAGTTATTTCCATGAAAGAGAGTAAACCCATGTATTAAATTCATTCAAGTATTTCAGCTCGTTTGATTGTTTTTATTTAGAAACATTGATATTATAATTAATGGGCACCACCAGCCCACGTATGATTTTAATTTTAGGAGTTAGAGAGTTCCTTTTCCTGCAGGCAGTCACTGTCTTGTCAGAAAAAGGCAAGCAGGCCGCTTGGTAAGCGGTGAGACAAATAGCTTGCCTACAGAAAGCACCTCTGGTCATCTGCAATCCATGTCTGTTTGTTCCTAAGGGGCTTTCAACATCACACTTCCTGTGTTCTATGTTGAGGGCTTTTTTGTAATGAAAATAAATCTTGGTATAGGGAGAGGCGTGGTGACTTTTATACGTTTAAAATCATCCTTTCAATACAATGAAACAAATAATATTTTCTAAAATTTGTTCATAAATAAAAATATTTTGTATATTAAATTTTTTTCTTTTTCTTGTTTATGTTATGTGTATTTTTGATTATCAGAGAGATATTAATACAAGTATTAGCAAAAGCTTAAAAGTGATCACTAAATAAGAGATGAAAATTATTGCTTGTAATTATGAAGCTCACTGTATGTCTGTAAATGATTTGATTGATTCTGAGCATGACTATAACATCCGTATGAATGTGACAGACAGACAATGAATTCAAGTTCAATTCATTTATTGTAACTGATGGTCTTTACGTTCGCTTACCTTTCTAAACACGACCTGGATGTATTACACAGCCATCAGTGTAATGGTATATCTTCAAAGTACATTGTTTGGTCGTTGTTACTATCTCTGTCTGTCTGTCTGTCTGTACTGTTTGTCTGTCTGTCTGTCTCTCTCTCTCTCTCTTTCCTTTTTTTTCTCTTTCATACACACATACATACATAAATAGATACATACATACATACACACACACACACACACATGTACATACATACATACAATGTAAATACATATGTACATACATACATATATATATATATATACACACACACATATACAAATGTACGTACGTACATACATACATACATACATACATACATACATACATACTTACATACATACATACATACATACATAGATACAAACAATATCAATTAGCTGACAGGCATCCATGATGTAGATTGAGTGAGGCAATGGACAGCATAATTTTGTCTCCTTTTTTTCTTCTCCCTTTTTCTTTCAATCTTGAAAATTGAACATAAACTTCCAAAATGTGTTGATTTCTTTATTCTACACAAAAATTTAATAATTTATAGTAAGATATCACAATTGTAAAATGAACATAAATTTTGGAGAATTTTATATTCACTCACTCCATGAGGATACTGATTTCTTCCTTCACTCACCTCTCCCCCTCCAACCCTCTCCCTCTCACCTCACTCCCTTCTCCCCCCCCCCTCCAACCCTCTACCCCTCACCTCACTCCCTTCTCCCCCCCCCCCCTTCTTGTCCATCTTTACGTCTTGTTCTATCTTGTTGCTTCAACCTGTCTGTAAATAATATTCCAGGTATTATGTTTTCTCAAAGTGTTGATATGGCAAGCAGCTTGAGTTCAACTAATGCAAGGGCTGTGATGTGATGTGATGTGATGCAAAAGTTTAGAATAGAAAGGCCTACCCATTTCATTCATGCTGGCACAACTGTCATACCCTTTCATAGTTGATATTATTGTTATTATCAAAATATGATGATTCATCATTACATGAAGTGATGAAGATTGTATTACATGTCATGCTTCCTAATTGGTTCTTTCCGTTTTCATCTTTTGCCTCTCACCTCTCCATTTAGAATTCTTTTTTTCTTTTTCAAATTAACACATGGATCTAGTTTTATTTTTACCTAATATGTCATAATGATTAATGATAGTTATGACGACAATGATGATGATGATGATGATGATGATGATGAAATATGATGACAGTTTATTTTATTGTTTGAATTTTTGTAAGTCTTGATCTAAGGCATAAATTGATTTTTGCAAAGACTTTTAATTTTAATATGTTTGTTTATATAATGAAGTCGAAGTATTACTGGGAGTGCCAGAGCAAAGATTTATTTCTAGGTCTAAATTCCAATGAAATCAAAACTGATTTTCAAAACACGTCTCAACAAACAAAAAATTTAGTTTTTTTAGTTTTTTTAGTTTATTTGTAATCATGTTTCATTTGCTGATTGTTTTAAGTTCATTTGTAATCATGTTTCATTTGCTGATTGTTTTAAGTTTATTTGTAATCATGTTTCATTTGCTGATTGTTTTAAGTTCATTCGTAATCATGTTTCATTTGCTGATTGTTTTAAGTTCATTCGTAATCATGTTTCATTTGCTGATTGTTTTAAGTTTATTCGTAATCATGTTTCATTTGCTGATTGAAAACAGATCTTTTGCTTGTAGCTGGCTATGTGTTTTCAAATGAAGTCATCATAAAATATAAATGGGAAATAACTCCTTGTATTTGCATCATGATCCTGTATCTGACTAAATTTTATGGATCAGAATATGATGATACATCCGCTTGAATATATTGTATAATGATGAAGTCTGATCATTTTTATGTAGCAAGATTTATTCTTTTGATACTGACACATTGATTAGTCATATCTGTTGGAAATATTTTCTCTCATCTCTATCTCATCATCACTGTAATCATGATTTCCTTTCCACTTTTCTCCACATTATTATGGTGTCCCTTCAATCTGTCTGTCTATCTTGACATCATTATCCTTTTCCTTCAATCTCTCTGTCTATCTTGACATCATTATCCTTTTCCTTCAATCTGTCTGTCTATCTTGACATCATTATCTTTTTCCTTCAATCTCTTTGTCTATCTTGACATCATTATCCTTTTCCTTCAATCTCTCTGTCTATCTTGACATCATTATCCTTTTCCTTCAATCTCTCTGTCTATCTTGACATCATTATCCTTTTCCTTCAATCTCTTTGTCTATCTTGACATTATTATCCTTTTCCTTTAATCTGTCTGTCTATCTTGACATCATTATCCTTTTCCTTCAATCTCTCTGTCTATCTTGACATCATTATCCTTTTCCTTCAAACTCTGTCTATCTTGACATCATTATCCTTTTCATTCAATCTCTCTGTCTATCTTGACATCATTATCGTTTTCCTTCAATCTCTCTGTCTATCTTGATGTCACTTTAATTTTTTTTCTTTCCATCCACCTGACTTTTATCCCTCCATCATTTATTAAGCCCTTGATTATTTTCATCCCCTTCTTTCTTTATTCATTTCTTACCCATAATTGTTCTTCTGTACATAGATAAGATAAGATAACTCCATCTTCCTCTGTCATCCAGGATTTCCGTCCGCCTTCACTATCAATTTAGTTGAACATTTTAGTCAATCAGTGAGTTTTGGCATCCTCTCTTTCCCCTGTATATTTTTTTCTTTTTTTATACGAAGATTTACTGTAGTCACGGCAATGTATACGCCTAGAGCTGATTTCACACGGGGTTTGGCTGGGGCCGTATAATTAATCTTCATTATTATTATTAGTATTAGTATTATTATTATTAATATTATTATTATTATTATTATTATTATTTACTTGTGCATAAAGTCAGTGACATATTCACACTGTTGAATGAAATACGAGTCTTTATGAATAACAAACTTAAATGGACATTTTCAGTCAGCTGTCTTTTAAGCAAACTTAGGGAGGATTGGAGTTTTTTTGTTTCTTTCTAGGTTGAAGAGATGGACAGCAAAATTTCAATTTAGAAGTTTTGTGTGTGTGGGGGAAATTGTGACGTAAATTTTCTCCAAATTTCCATATCTTGTAGATTGTAAGAATGTCATGATGACTGTGGAGGTTATTTTCAAACAAAAAGTGACCAAAATGACAATTGATCCCCCTTTGCTGCTATATGCCCGTATGTTTTACGGGCTAGTTTGTGCTTGCTATATCGTCGATGTTATTCTCTAAATGAAACACTAAACGAAACACGTTCATCCGGATTTTTCAGCAACACTTTTTTTTTGCTTTTTCCACCTTCTATGTGACACGTAGAGACATCTGACCAATACAAAGTATGTTTTTATTTGCTTCTCTAAACCTGGCTTTCAATTGGTCACTGTTTAATGAAACTTTAACACGTAAGTCAAGATTGAGGCGCGGGTGTGTGATCTATGTGGTTAGAGCTTAGATGTGATTTACGCGGTTATAGAAATTGGTCAAGCACCCTAGTGTCTGAATGAGAATGTTCACAATTTTAGTTTCATTTCCTCACCCTGAGCGAGAAACGCGTTTTTGATTTACGTGTTTAGAGCTTTCAAAAATAAGGACTGCACACAAGTCAATTTTCGATGCTTATTCAATATGTATTTCTATAAAACTTATTTCTGGGCATAGGAATGATATACAGTGTATTAATAAAATTACGGTTAAAAACATACGTATTCAGTAATATAATGAAATAATAATAAGTTTTTTGTCTCCAGTAAAATTTCACTCGGCTGACTTACGTGATTAGAGAATTTACACCGACTATATATGCCATAAAATAATATGCCCTTTGAATTTACGGGCCCAGGCCAGTCAGTTTTGAGCATGCTATGTACACCATGAGCCTACACGGTGTGTTTCATGGGTTCATTGAGTGGTTGGTCTAAGGGTCATGTTGTGTTTCATGGGTTCATTGCGTGGTTGGTCTAACTCTAAGGGTCATGTTGTGGTTTATGTAGATGACGGTTAAAATAGGACTAAATCCATATATTATTATGTGCTGTGCTGCTGTGTACCATTTAACCCAACTGCAAATACCAACTTTCCTCTTCTGTATGATTTCATCATGTGTTAAAATTGTGTACAAATATAATGGAGTGCCTTGCCTTATGATCATCTCTTTCCACTGATTTCCAGCATACAACATAAATGAAAAAGAAGAAAAAAAAAGAAGCAATTCTTTAGTAACTGTTTGCTTTAAAATTTGTTTTTAACCAAATCACTAAAAACTAAAAGGGCTAAAACAGAATCCCAACTGTGTAAATATGATTTAAAATTTTAGTTGGAAAAGGTTGGCAGCTTTGCTTTGAGTGTCCCAGTGGAAGATTCTCGGGCCTTCAATGGTTGTGATGTCAATAATGTCATTCCTGTTGTTTTAACCCTTTGCCTTTAGATTTAACTCTTCGCATGTGACAAATCACTGCACTTGGCCGCCACAATTTTACCTTGTGCACCATTTACTGTGATCTCAGGGCGCATTAAGAGGAAGCAGCAAGATGAAAGTGAAAGGTAAATGTTAGACTAACAATGAAAGTGAAAGGTAAATGTTAGACTAACAATGAAAGTGAAACTGAAAGTGAAAGGTAAATGAGACTAACAATGAAAGTGAAACTGAAAGGTAAGACCCACCCGTACACCAGTGTCTGCCATTCACCCATGATGGTCTATGACATGAAGGTATATTTTGTGTGTATCGTTAGTTATATTCATTTGGGTCAACATTTCCTGAATATTGAAAATTCGAAAGATTCATGTGATCACTGTGACATGACTGTGAGTGTGAGTATGTTTGGAAAGTCAAAACTCTGGCATTGTCGTGTTTAACTCATCAATCAAAATGATGGTTTGTCTATCTTTTGAAGTTGTCGTCATTTTGTATTTGTATTGATTTTTATCTCTAATTTAATCATTACAATTTACAAACAAAACGAGAAAGACTTTCAATTCAAGCAGAGTTAAATCCATCAGATTTTATAAGTACCAATTGAAAACATTCCCGAGTGGTTAGGCTGTCGGATTTGGGATCATGAGATTCCAGCTTCGAATCCTATCAAGCTAGGTCCGACGTTGTGTTCGTTGGGAAAGGCACGTAATACACATTTTTCCCACTCGATGCAGGTGCGAATGGGAACAAGTGTCAGACTAGCGCCCTGTCCAGGAGGTGATTATATCACCTGTTCTTCTTCACACTATAGAAACTGGGATAAGCTCTGACTCTATTGGCCGTAATGGCCTTGAAGGAACTACTACTATTAATTATGAACATTGAGCTGCCATTACTAGTAATGTTCCTTCAAGGTCATTATGGCCTCTAGAGCCGGAGCTTTATCACAGTTTCTGAAACAAAATCAGCCATTAATCTAGACCCAGTACTTTAATTAAAAAACTGTTTTGCTTTGCTTTTCTCATATTATTGAATCAAATATTAACTTTTTTCTTTAAAAAAATGACATTCTGATATTCCAAGTTGACCTTGAATGACAGGGTTTCCATCCAATTACGATTCCAAATCACTCATTGAATTTGTTCTTTCACTTTTACTGCCTTGACACTTCGTCTGTATGACCTTGAAGTTTGTCCTGGCCTATTTGACCTCGATCTTATCTAAGTATGTTTGTGACCTTGACCCTGCTTACCTTATTATCCATATTATAACTGTGACCCTGTCCAAAAACTATCCCTCCCATACCATTCCCGCCTTTTATAATATATTAACAATGTGATTGATATATTTAGCTTCTTTTTAAAATTCTTCTTTCCCATGAACAGCCATTTAACATACAACATATTACTACTGTGACGAGTATGGTGATTGTATGTAGATATTTCCATGACAAAAATGCATCGTGTTTTTACAATTCTATTTTGATACTCTCATATTCTATATTACTATTATTACTATTACTATTATTATTATTATTATTATTATTACGACTGATTCTGCATAAAGTCAGTTTTACGTCATTTTCCCCACTCCGCATTAAAACAACAGAAAATAGAAAAATGACACAACTTTGGCCTGTTCCTTTCATTCAATTCTTTATGCATTCATACTCATAGCCTATTATCTATATGTTTTTATGGATGTACGTTTTAATATGAAAGTGAACATAATTTCCCACTGTGCTCCACAAAAAGATTTTGTAGCGACACACATGCGGTAAAAGTACGATAAATTAAACACTCAAAAGTACGTATATGTCGACGATGAAAGTGACAAACGATGTGAGTCTAAAATTAGTAACACCTTTTTCCGTCTATCCTATTTGGATCTAGTTTTTGACACCTGAAAACCATGTATTTCGGTGAAAATAGATTTTAAAAATGCGCAGCATCGTTTTCTTTGATTTTCCCAAAACATCCACGTACACGGTTTGCAACTTTCACCATCGATGTATTTCATAACCAACGACTGATCTCAAGTTGTTTTTGTTTTTTTGTTTTGTTTTTAATTTTTACATTCTATCTATCCATATAATTATATACTTCTAAGTTGTACGTTTCCCAGGAGCTAAAGACTTCCTATGAAATGAGCTGAAGGGGATTATGAATGATGTAGAGTCAGTGGGGGGATTTTTATTTTGAATTTGACTGTAACCACACCATCATGGACTAGGTAGTTCAGAGGTAAGGTGTCGGGCTCTGAACCAAAAGGTAGGGGGTTCGAGCCTCGCTAACGGTTGAAATATTTTCCCAAGTTTTTTTTGAGTAAAATCTACCCCCCCCCCCGTCCACGTAGGTGGATCGACACCTAGTCCTATCGTAGACGGACGATAAAAAGGAGGTCTCGTGTGCAGATCACGACACTCTGTGCACATTAAAGATTCCTTGGCTGTTAACAGGAAAGTCTAGGCAAAATTAAAAATCCTACCAAAAGCCCCGAGATCATGTTGGTTTTGGATGTAGGTAAATCAAAACAAATCAAATCAACACAAGTTGTACCCACATCCACAACCAAGATGATCGGGGTTTTGGTAGGATTTTTTATTTTGCCCCGACTGCCTTGTGGCTAAAAATACAAATTAAAAGTGGACAGCAGGGGGAAAGGCGGGGGGAGGAGACGCCAGGAGCTGGCAATTCGCCAATGCATTCAGTCCTTTTCAACTCCCAAGGGGAGCATACAGTACACAAACTTGTTAGGCTTTTCGTACTAACACTCAGACAAGATCTTTTTTTACCTATAGCTGGGTACTCATTCACACCCGAGTCAAGTGAGGAAACTAGAATGAAGTACCTTTCCTAAGAGTACAACATTGTGAAAAAAACCCACCTGTGCCAGCTGTGGGGCTTCTTGAAACAGTGTCGTCGTGATTACCAGCTCACAACACTGCGGTTCAGACACAAACATTAAGTCACATGACATGACAATGTGTTGACAACAAAGAGCATTCTACAGCAAACACATTTTATAAAATATTCAAATACATTTCTTTCTTGATTTCAAAAAAAATATTTTCGTATTGAAGTAACATGTTTGAAGTAGTAGCACTTAAATAATACGAGTCGTATCACAATACTTTTATATATTTTAAGACAAATATTTTGTCAATGGCATTCTTAAGAAGAACCCCCCCCCCAAACAAAAAAAACAACAAAACTAACACCCCCCCTCCCAAAAAAACCCCCAACAAAAACAAACCAAATACAACAAAAAAACACCCAAAAAAACTTAATTGCAAACAAACACATAAAAATAAAAGGGAAACAAATAAATATCAATTACGTCATTGGAGACATAAAAAATAGCAACCAACGTATTACAAGTTTTTAAAACAAAATATTCCTCTCACATTATAACCAACATGTTCATCAAAATTTAAAGAAGGGACAAAAAAAAAGTTTTGTTTGTTTGATTGGAATTCCCCCTGTCCATCACACTTGGTGATCTCAGGGTGAATTTAGATGAAACAGCAAGATGAAAGACAAGTGAAGAAAGAATGAAAGGAAAGAAGTAAGACCTACCAGTAACACCTGCCAACCGCCCAGCAGCAAAAAGAAGAAGAGAGTCGGGAAAAAGGAGATAAACTACTATTCTTTTTCTTGTTTTTCTTGCAGTCTCAATAAACTCATAAGCAGAGAGATAGATAGATAGAGAGATAGATAGAAGAGATAGAGAGATAGATAGAGAGAGAGAGAGAGAGAGAGAGAGAGAGAGAGAGAGAGAGAGAGAGAGAGAGAGAGGAGAGGGAGAGAGAGGAGAGGAGAGAGAGAGAGAGAGAGAGAGAGAGAGAGAGAGAGAGAGAGAGAGAGAGAGAGAGAGAGAGAGAGAGAGAGACAGACAGACAGACAGACAGGAACACACAAACACACCAACCAAAAGATTGATAAATAGGGGTGTACAATTTTTAAAAATTTCATATTCATTGATCATTGGCAAAGTCAAATCAATAACATTCTTAAAAAAACGTAAGAATCTAAGAATCATACATTCAAAATAAAATTTAATAAACCCAAAACATTCATTATCCCCTTACGAACATAAAGCGGATTTCCACATTAATTTTTTTTTAACATAGAATATTCATGTCAGTGAGTAGTAAATAAAATTTTCTTCAAGGCCGTTATGGTTTCTATAGTGTGAAGTGGAACAGGTCGTAATACACCTCTTCCCGTATCGGACAGGACGTCAGTCTGGCAAAAGTTTTACTCCCTTGATCGGTTGATTGAAATTTGCCCCTTCCCCCATATGATTCTTGTATCCAATTACATATATATGGCTGGGTCCAGAGAAAACTTCAGAGCGTAAGCGTATTTCCAAATGAACAAAACGCTTTAATGAAGCTGTTGACATGAAAACTCAGAATCACTTGAACTTGAACCAGAGGATCCCTTGAATCATTTTTCACTGTAAAAATTCAGGATTATTTCAATCCTTTTCACGGTGAAGATTCAGGGTATCTTGCATGACTGTCAAAGCAAAGATTCAGGATCAATGTAAATAACTGTCACTCAGTCAGTGTGAATATTCGAGATGAATGTGAATCATTTTGAGGGTGAAGATTCAGGATTACTGGAATCATTTTCAGGCTGAATATACGGGTTTACTGAAATGATTGTCAGAGTGAACATTGATGATTGACGTGAATCCTTCTGTTGTTGGAGATTGAATCACTTTAATGATAAGGTGAAGATTCGAGTTCATTGAAATCTCTTGTAGGATATTTAAAATCATTTCTTGCATCTCCTCCACCATAAATTGGTAGACACAAACACAAATAGTTTAGTTTTTAGAGCTTTCTTTCAAAGATAGCTTTAAATCATAATCAGTCATGACAACAATAGCGATTGTCGTAAAACTTTTTGGTCAATTTCACGCCATGCACAAATTTTTTTAATTCTTTAAAACTTTCATTGCGATGAGTATCCCTCAAAGACTAGCTGTGAATTGTTTTCTATAGCGGCCTGGGTGAAATGAGAGTTCTTGAAACTGGTGGTGAAGCAATTCAGGTCTCGTTCACACCATCTGTTTGCAAACGAAAGAAGAAAGAGGGAAAAGGCTTCCAATAATAAATGTCAAAATGAGGACACGCAGGATTGAGTTGCTGACCCCTAGGGCTGATATTACATTATCACTGAAGGAAATGACATTGAATAACATCAAAGCCCCATAGGAACATAGACACAAATACAAGGAATAGACAGAAAAAATCCTGGCCACCAGGGGGATCGAACCCGCAACCTCTGCGTCAGCACCCATTGCCTCGCCATGAAATAAAAGCGTGCTACCATGAACCAAGCTAACTACGCTCCTTGTGCGGCATGTGCCAATCTAATGAAACTCTTTCAATGAAACCCTTTTATTGAAACCCTTTTAATGAAACCCTTTCAATGAAACCCTTTTATTGAAACTCTTTTAATGAAACTCTTTAATGAAACTCTTTCAATGAAACCCTTTTTATTGAAACTCTTTTAATGAAACTCTTTCAATGAAACCTTTATTGAAACTCTTTTAATGAAACTCTTTTAATGAAACTCTTTCAATGAAACCCTTTTATTAAAACTCTTTTAATGAAACTCTTTTTAATGAAAACTCTTTTAATGAAACTCTTTTAATGAAACTGAAACCCTTTTTTAATTCTTTTTAATGAAACTCTTTTAATGAAACCCTTTTATTGAAACTCTTTTAATGAAACTCTTTTAATGAAACTCTTTCAATGAAACCCTTTTATTGAAACTCTTTCAATGAAACTCTTTATTGAAATGAAAAACTCTTCAATTTTTATTGAAACTCTTTTACTGAAACTCTTTTAATGAAACCCTTTTATTGAAACTCTTTTAATGAAACTCTTTTAATGAAACCCTTTTATTGAAACCCTTTTTGAAACTTTTATTGAAACTCTTTAATGAAACCCTTTTAATGAAACCCCTTTTAATGAAACTCTTTTAATGAAACTCTTTTAATGAAACCCTTTTAATGAAACTCTTTTAATGAAACTCTTTTATTGAAACCCTTTTAATAAAACTCTTTTAATGAAATTGTTTTAATGAAACTCTTAATGAAACTCTTTTATTGAAACCCTTTTAATAAAACTCTTTTAATGAAACCCTTTTAATGAAACTCTTTTAATGAAACCCTTTTAATGAAACCCTTTTATGAAAACTCTTTTATTGAAACCCTTTAATAATGAAACTCTTTTAATAAAACACTTTTAATGAAACTCTTTTATTAAAACTCTTTAATGAAACTCTTTTATTGAAACTCTTTTAATGAAACACTTTTAATGAAACTCTTTTAATGAAACTCTTTTATTGAAACTCTTTTAATTGAAACTCTTTAATGAAACTCTTTTAATGAAACCCTTTTAATGAAACCCTTTTAATGAAACTCTTGAAACTTTTAATGAAACTCTTTTAATGAAACTCTTTAATGAAACTGAAACCTTTTATTGAAACTCTTTTATTGAAACTGAAAACTCTTTAATGAAACCCTTTTAATGAAAGTCTTTTATTGAAACTCTTTTAATGAAACTCTTTTATTGAAACTCTTTTAATGAAACTCTTTTAATGAAACTCTTTTATTGAAACTCTTTTATTGAAACTCTTTAATGAAACCCTTTAATGAAACTCTTTTATTGAAACCCTTTTAATGAAAGTCGATGCTCATCTGCATTTGTTGTTTTTCCATCCTCCACCAGTATCTGGAACTGTCTCAGTCAAGTTGCCATCGATTCTACTAACATTGACACATTTAGGAGACTACCATCGATTCTACTAACATTGACACATTTAGGAGACTACCATCGATTCTACTAACATTGACACATTTAGGAGACTACCATCGATTCTACTAACATTGACACATTTAGGAGACTACCATGGATTCTACTGACATTGACACATTTAGGAGACTACCATGGATTCTACTGACATTGACACATTTAGGAGACTACCATGGATTCTACTGACATTGACACATTTAGGAGACTACCATCGATTCTACTGACATTGACACATTTAGGAGACTACCATCGATTCTACTGACATTGACACATTTAGGAGACTACCATCGATTTTACTGACATTGACACATTTAGAGACTGCCATCGATTCTACTGACATTGACACATTTAGGAGACTGCCATCGATTCTACTGACATTGACACATTTAGGAGACTGCCATCGATTCTACTGACATTGACACGTTTAGGAGACTACCATTGATTCTACTAACATTGACACATTTAGGAGACTACCATCGATTCTACTGACATTGACACATTTAGGAGACTACCATCGATTCTACTGACATTGACACGTTCAGGAGACTACCATGGATTCTACTGCCATTGACACATTTAGGAGACTACCATTGGATTCTACTGCCATTGACACATTTAGGAGACTACCATGGATTCTACTGACATTGACACATTTAGGAGACTACCATGGATTCTACTGACATTGACACATTTAGGAGACTACCATCGATTCTACTAACATTGACACATTTAGGAGACTGCCATCAATTCTACTGACATTGACACATTTAGGAGACTACCATTGATTCTACTAACATTGACACATTTAGGAGACTACCATTGATTCTACTGACATTGACACATTTAGGAGACTACCATTGATTCTACTGACATTGACACATTTAGGAGACTACCATTGATTCTACTAACATTGACACATTTAGGAGACTACCATCGATTCTACTAACATTGACACATTTAGGAGACTACCATCGATTCTACTAACATTGACACATTTAGGAGACTACCATCGATTCTACTAACATTGACACATTTAGGAGACTACCATTGATTCTACTAACATTGACACATTTAGGAGACTACCATCGATTCTACTAACATTGACACATTTAGGAGACTACCATCGATTCTACTAACATTGACACATTTAGAGATACCATGGATTCTACTAACATTGACACATTTAGGAGACTACCATCGATTCTACTGACATTGACACATTTAGGAGACTACCATGGATTCTACTAACATTGACACATTTAGGAGACTACCATGTCATTCTACTAACATTGACACATTTAGGAGACTACCATCGATTCTACTAACATTGACACATTTAGGAGACTACCATTGATTCTACTAACATTGACACATTTAGGAGACTACCATTGATTCTACTAACATTGACACATTTAGGAGACTACCATTGATTCTACTAACATTGACACATTTAGGAGACTACCATTGATTCTACTAACATTGACACATTTAGGAGACTACCATTGATTCTACTAACATTGACACATTTAGGAGACTACCATTGATTCTACTAACATTGACACATTTAGGAGACTACCATTGATTCTACTAACATTGACACATTTAGGAGACTACCATCGATTCTACTAACATTGACACATTTAGGAGACTACCATTGATTCTACTAACATTGACACATTTAGGAGACTACCATTGATTCTACTAACATTGACACATTTAGGAGACTACCATCGATTCTACTGACATTGACACATTTAGGAGACTACAATCGATTCTACTGACATTGACACATTTAGGAGACTACCATCGATTCTACTTGACATTGACACATTTAGGAGACTACCATCGATTCTACTGACATTGACACATTTAGGAGACTACCATCGATTCTACTAACATTGACACATTTAGGAGACTACCATCGATTCTACTAACATTGACACATTTAGGAGACTACCATCGATTCTACTAACATTGACACATTTAGGAGACTACCATCGATTCTACTAACATTGACACATTTAGGAGACTGCCATCGATTCTACTGACATTGACACATTTAGGAGACTGCCATCGATTCTACTAACATTGACACATTTAGGAGACTGCCATCGATTCTACTAACATTGACACATTTAGGAGACTGCCATCGATTCTACTGACATTGACACATTTAGGAGACTGCCATCGATTCTACTGACATTGACAATTTAGGAGACTGCCATCGATTCTACTGACATTGACACATTTAGGAGACTGCTATCAATTCTACTGACATTGACACATTTAGGAGACTGCCATCGATTCTACTGACATTGACACATTTAGAGACTGCCATCGATTCTACTGACATTGACACATTTAGGAGACTGTCATCGATTCTACTGACATTGACACATTTAGGAGACTGCTCGATTCTACTGACATTGACACATTTAGGAGACTGCCATCGATTCTACTGACATTGACACATTTAGGAGACTGCTATCAATTCTACTGACATTGACACATTTAGGAGACTGCCATCGATTCTACTGACATTGACACATTTAGGAGACTACCATCGATTCTACTGACATTGACACATTTAGGAGACTGCCATTGATTCTACTGACATTGACACATTTAGGAGACTGCCATCGATTCTACTGACATTGACACATTTAGGAGACTGCCATCGATTCTACTGACATTGACACATTTAGGAGACTGCCATCGATTCTACTGACATTGACACATTTAGAGACTTCGATTCTACTGACATTGACATATTTAGGAGACTACCATCGATTCTACTGACATTGACACATTTAGGAGACTACCATCTTATTCTACTGACATTGACACATTTAGGAGACTACCATCGATTCTACTGACATTGACACATTTAGGAGACTACCATCGATTCTACTGACATTGACACATTTAGGAGACTACCATCGATTCTACTGACATTGACACATTTAGGAGACTACCATCGATTCTACTGACATTGACACATTTAGGAGACTACCATCGATTCTACTGACATTGACACATTTAGGAGACTACCATCGATTCTACTGACATTGACACATTTAGGAGACTGCCATCGATTCTACTGACATTGACACATTTAGGAGACTGCCATCGATTCTACTGACATTGACACATTTAGGAGACTGCCATCGATTCTACTGACATTGACACATTTAGGAGACTGCCATCCATCGATTCTACTGACATTGACACATTTAGGAGACTACCATCGATTCTACTGACATTGACACATTTAGGAGACTGCCATCGATTCTACTGACATTGACACATTTAGGAGACTGCCATCGATTCTACTGACATTGACACATTTAGGAGACTGCCATCGATTCTACTGACATTGACACATTTAGGAGACTGCCATCGATTCTACTGACATTGACACATTTAGGAGACTGCCATCGATTCTACTGACATTGACACATTTAGGAGACTACCATCGATTCTACTGACATTGACACATTTAGGAGACTGCCATCGATTCTACTGACATTGACACATTTAGGAGACTGCCATCGATTCTACTGACATTGACACATTTAGGAGACTGCCATCGATTCTACTGACATTGACACATTTAGGAGACTGCCATCGATTCTACTGACATTGACACATTTAGGAGACTGCCATCGATTCTACTGACATTGACACATTTAGGAGACTGCCATCGATTCTACTGACATTGACACATTTAGGAGACTGCCATCGATTCTACTGACATTGACACATTTAGGAAACTGCCATCGATTCTACTGACATTGACACATTTAGGAGACTGCCATCGATTCTACTGACATTGACATATTTAGGAGACTGCCATCGATTCTACTGACATTGACACATTTAGGAGACTGCCATCGATTCTACTGACATTGACACATTTAGGAGACTGCCATCGATTCTACTGACATTGACATATTTAGGAGACTACCATCGATTCTACTAACATTGACACATTTAGGAGACTACCATAGATTCTACTGACATTGACACATTTAGGAGACTGTATCAACTTATGAGGACAGTAGAAGATGTAACTGTGTATTGGTCCTCCAAAACCGAAGAAGAAGAAGAAGAAGAAGAAGAGGAAGAAGAAGAAGAAGAAGAAGAAGAAGAAGAAGAAGAAGAAGAAGAAGAAGAAGAAGAAGAAGAAGAAGAAGAAGTAAGAAGAAGAAGAAGAAGAAGAAGAAGAAGAAGAAGAAGAGAAGAAGAAGAAGAAGAAGAAGAAGAAGAAGAAGAAGAAGAAGAAGAAGAAGAAGAAGAAGAATGAAGAAGAAGAAGAAGAAGAAGAAGAAGAAGAAGAAGAAGAGGAAGAAGAAGAAGAAGAAGAAGTATTTGATTATCAAACTTCTGATTTCAAATGTACAAAGATTGCCGGCACTTTAGTGACTACGCCACTCTTGAGAGTGAGAGAAATTGTTGATGGCCTGTTGCAAGGTCAATTGAGTGCTTTACCTTTGAGCTGCATACACATCTGACATGGAAGCAACAGGGTGAGAGGCGTGCTCCAGAAGGAGAGTTCCTATCCGAATAAACAAAAATATCCTTGAAGGTGAGATTATGGAGTGTGTTGTTTCATTGAATGTTACCCAGTCCACCACATGGGATGATTTCAAAATGAACACAGAGAAAAAGCAAGACGAAAGACATGTGAAGAGGTGAAAAAGTAAGATTTGCCAGTAGCTGTTGCCACTCACCTACATGGGACTATACACACCTGACTGTTCCCTAATTACTAAATGTTACACTGCAAGAGTGTACTAGATGTTACACTGCAAGAGTGTACTAGATGTTACACTGCAAGTATGTACTAGATGTTACACTGCAAGTATGTACTAGATGTTACACTGCAAGTATGTACTAAATGTTACACTGCAAGTATGTACTAAATGTTACACTGCAAGTATTTACTAAATGTTACACTGCAAGTATGTACTAGATGTTACACTGCAAGTATGTACTAGATGTTACACTGCAAGTATGTACTAGATGTTACACTGCCAGTATGTACTAGATGTTACACTGCAAGTATTTACTAAATGTTACACTGCAAGTGTGTACTACATGTTACACTGCCAGTATGTACTAGATGTTACACTGCCAGTATGTACTAGATGTTACACTGCCAGTATGTACTAGATGTTACACTGCCAGTATGTACTAGATGTTACACTGCCAGTATGTACTAGATGTTACACTGCCAGTATGTACTAGATGTTACACTGCCAGTATGTACTAGATGTTACACTGCAAGTGTGTACTAGATACACTTACACTGCAAGTGTGTACTAGATGTTACACTGCAAGTGTGTACTAGATATTACACTGCAAGTGTGTGTACTAGATGTTACACTGCAAGTGTGTACTAGATACACTTACACTGCAAGTATGTACTAGATGTTACACTGCAAGAGTGTACTAAATGTTACACTGCAAGAGTGTACTAAATGTTACACTGCAAGTGTGTACTAAATGTTACACTGCAAGTATGTACTAGATGTTACACTGCAAGTATGTGTACTAAGTATGTTACACTGTAAGTATTTACTAAATGTTACACTGTGTATTTACAAATGTTACACTGTGTATTTAGTAAATGTTACACTGTTATTTACTAAATGTTACACTGCAAGTTACACTGTACTAGATGTTACACTGCAAGTATTTACTAAATGTTACACGTGTGTACTAAATGTTACACTGCTAAATGTTACACTGTGTATTTACTAAATATTACACTGCAAGTATGTACTAGATATTACACTGCAAGTATGTACTAGATATTACACTGCCAGTATGTATGATTTACACTGCAAGTATGTACTAGATGTTACACTGCATATGTACTAGATGTTACACTGCAAGTAGTGTACACTAAGTGTGTACAGATGTTACACTGCAAGTGTGTACTAGATGCAAGTGTGTACTAGATATTACACTGCAAGTGTACACTGCAAGTGTGTATGTTTACACTGCAGATATTACACTGCGCACGTATGTACTAGATATTACACTGCAAGTGTGTACTAAATGTTACACTGCAAGAGTGTAGTTACTAGATATTACACTGCAAGAGGTACATGTTACACACTGCAAGAGTGTACTACATGTATGTACTAAGAGTGTACTAAATGTTACACTGCAAGAGTGTACATGTTACACTGCAAGAGTGTACTACATGTTACACTGCAAGTATGTACTAGATGTTACACTGTAAGTATGTGATGTTACACTAGATGTTACACACTGCAAGTATGTACTAGATGTTACACTGCAAGATGTTAAATGTTACACTGCAAGAGTGTACTACATGTTACACTGCAAGTATGTACTAGATGTTACACTGCAAGAGTGTACTAAATGTTACACTGCAAGAGTGTACTACATGTTACACTGCAAGAGTGTACTACATGTTACACTGCAAGAGTGTACTACATGTTACACTGTAAGTATGTTAGATGTTACACTGCAAGAGTGTACTAGATGTTACACTGCAAGTATGTACTAGATGTTACACTGCAAGTATGTACTAGATGTTACACTGCAAGTGTGTACTAGATGTTACACTGCAAGTGTGTACTAGATGTTACACTGCAAGAGTGTACTACATGTTACACTGCAAGTATGTACTAGATGTTACACTGCAAGAGTGTACTAGATGTTACACTGCAAGTATGTACTAGATGTTACACTGCAAGGATGTGATGTTACACTGCAAGAGTGTACTATGTTACACTGCAAGTATGTACTAGATGTTACTGCAGATGTTACATGTTACACTGCAAGAGTGTACTACATGTTACACTGCAAGTGTGTACTAGATGTTACACTGCAAGTGTGTACTAGATGTTACACTGCAAGTATGTACTAGATGTTACACTGCAAGTATGTACTAGATGTTACACTGCAAGTGTGTGTACTAGATGTTACACTGCAAGAGTGTACTAGATATTACACTGCAAGTATGTACTAAATGTTACACTGCAAGTGTGTACTAGATGTTACACTGCAAGTATTTACTAAATGTTACACTGCAAGTGTGTACTAGATGTTACACTGCAAGTATTTACTAAATGTTACACTGCAAGTGTGTACTAGATATTACACTGCAAGTGTATACTAAATGTTACAATGAAATTACCTCTCAAAAAGAAAAACAAATCTACTTCAGCATTCTGCTGAACATTAAATATATATGGGGCTTACATGTCCACCATCATTCAAATTAGATGACCAACAGATAAGAATGCTAAAAAATTAACAAAGGAACAAGATTTGCATTGAATTACCAAGGAAGCTGAATACTTTGTTACAACTTTTCCACTGTTTTATTCCCTCCGTAAAGTATACGATGAACTCTAACATCGCCAAGCCTCGAGCTGAAAAACCTGATGGCTCCTCTTATCAAAGTCAGGTTCTCTAAGAGCTAGAGATGAACCTTGACCTGAAAAGCATCCTTGTATTAGCTGTACATCACTGGGGCACAGGAAGTTGCTGAGCAAGGCAAGAAAGCTATCACTGTCTTCATCCCTCTGCCTCAAATCAAGGCCTAACAATCAAAATACAAAGGACGTCTGCAACCCACAAACCAGCCTAATTGAAGTCCCATTCACATAGAGGCATTGTAGCTGAACCGTAGTGTTGTGAGCTGGTAATCATGATGACACTGGTTCAAGCCCTACGGCTGGCACAGGTGGGTTTTTTGTTTTGTTGTTTACACAACGTTGTACTCTTAGGAAAGGTAGTTCACTCTACCTTCCTCACTTGACTTGGGTGTGAATGAGTACCCAGCTATAGGTAGAGAAAGATCTTGTCAGAGTTTTAGTATGAAAAGCCTAACAGACTTGTGTACTATATGCTCCCCGGGAGCTGATAAGGACTTTGAATGAAATGGCCTGCTGGGGGATATTACATGACATACAGACTAGTCGGTGAGCCTGCACTTGTGCATCCATCTTACATCTTTATCCTCCAAACCAAGAGATCATCCCCCACTCCTTACACCCCTTATCCCTCTCCCCTCCTCCTCCCCTCCCTCTCTCTCCTCTTCCTCCCCCACCCAACAACAACGAAAAACAAACAAGAAAAACAAGGAAAATCTCACCCATGAATATCCGAGCCAGGCTGTAGGCCAAACTCCTGGCCCCCAGTTGCCACATGGTCGGTTCCAATGTGGACGCCACTTCCAAGACATCATCAAGGCTCGCCTCTACTTTCTCGCAAGCTGCAATTAGGTCGCGACTCTCCTTTGGCGACTCCAAGCGCCGGACGATGTCGTGTCGAAAGCGGTTCAGAACACCTCCGGAAGATTTGTGGATGGCCCGCAGAACGTCCAGGGAAAGGATGTTGGTAGTTCCCTCCCATATGGAGCATACCTGCGAATTTATTTAGTCAATTTTGTTATACATTGTAACATAGTTACTTCTAGTTCTGAAGGGGATTTCCCGCAGTTTTTGACACTTGCAATCCGTGTATCCCTATTGGGTCTAGTTTTTGACACTTGCAATCCGTGTATCCCTATTGGGTCTAGTTTTTGACACTTGCAATCCGTGTATCCCTATTGGGTCTAGTTTTGACACTTGCAATCCGTGTATCCCTATTGGGTCTAGTTTTTGACACTTGCAAACTGTATTTATTTGTGAAAATAGATTTAAAAGCGCAGCATCTTTTTCTTTGATTTACTCAAAACATCCAAATTTGGACTTACATGGTTTGCGACTTTTACTGTCGATACTTATCTTACTCAACAGTAGCATTTAGTCTCACAGGATGGGCAATATCTTACTCAACAGTAGCATTTAGTCTCACAGAATGGGCAATATCTTACTCAACAGTAGCATTTAGTCTCACAGAATGGGCAATATCTTATACAACAGTAGCATTTAGTTTCACAGAATGGGCAATATCTTACTCAACAGTAGCATTTAGTCTCACAGAATGGGCAATATCTTATTCAACAGTAGCATTTAGTCTCACAGAATGGGCAATATCTTATATAACAGTAGCATTTAGTCTCACAGAATGGGCAATATCTTACTCAACAGTAGCATTTAGTCTCACAGAATGGGCAATATCTTACTCAACAGTAGCATTTAGTCTCACAGAATGGGCAATATCTTACTCAACAGTAGCATTTAGTCTCACAGAATGGGCAATATCTCATTCAACAGTAGCATTTAGTCTCACAGAATGGGCAATATCTTATTCAACAGTAGCATTTAGTCTCACAGAATGGGCAATATCTTATATAACAGTAGCATTTAGTCTCACAGAATGGGCAATATCTTATTCAACAGTAGCATTTAGTCTCACAGAATGGGCAATATCTTATATAACAGTAGCATTTAGTCTCACAGAATGGGCAATATCTTACTCAACAGTAGCATTTAGTCTCACAGAATGGGCAATATCTTACTCAACAGTAGCATTTAGTCTCACAGAATGGGCAATATCTTACTCAACAGTAGCATTTAGTCTCACAGAATGGGCAATATCTCATTCAACAGTAGCATTTAGTCTCACAGAATGGGCAATATCTTACTCAACAGTAGCATTTAGTCTCACAGAATGGGCAATATCTCACTCAACAGTAGCATTTAGTCTCACAAAATGGGCAATATCTCATTCAACAGTAGCATTTAGTCTCACAGAATGGGCAATATCTTATTCAACAGTAGCATTTAGTCTCACAGAATGGGCAATATCTTATTCAACAGTAGCATTTAGTCTCACAGAATGGGCAATATCTTATTCAACAGTAGCATTTAGTCTCACAGAATGGGCAATATCTTATTCAACAGTAGCATTTAGTCTCACAGAATGGGCAATATCTTATTCAACAGTAGCATTTAGTCTCACAGAATGGGCAATATCTTATTCAACAGTAGCATTTAGTGTCACAGAATGGGCAATATCTTATACAACAGTAGCATTTAGTGTCACAGAATGGGCAATATCTTATTCAACAGTAGCATTTAGTGTCACAGAATGGGCAATATCTTATTCAACAGTAGCATTTAGTGTCACAGAATGGGCAATATCTTATTCAACAGTAGCATTTAGTGTCACAAAATCGGCAATATCTTATTCAACAGTAGCATTTAGTGTCACAGAATGGGCAATATCTTATTCAATAGTACCATTTAGTCTCACAGAATGGGCAATATCTTATTCAACAGTAGCATTTAGTGTCACAAAATGGGCAATATCTTACTCAACAGTAGCATTTAGTCTCACAGAATGGGCAATATCTTATTCAACAGTAGCATTTAGTGTCACAAAATGGGCAATATCTTACTCAACAGTAGCATTTAGTCTCACAGAATGGGCAATATCTCATTCAACAGTAGCATTTAGTGTCACAGAATGGGCAATATCTTATGCAACAGTAGCATTCAGTCTCACAAAATGGGCAATATCTTATTCAATAGTACCATTTAGTCTCACAGAATGGGCAATATCTTATTCAATAGTACCATTTAGTCTCACAGAATGGGCAATATCTTATTCAATAGTACCATTTAGTCTCACAGAATGGGCAATATCTTATTCAATAGTACCATTTAGTCTCACAGAATGGGCAATATCTTATACAACAGTAGCATTTAGTGTCACAAAATGGGCAATATCTTATTCAACAGTAGCATTTAGTCTCACAGAATGGGCAATATCTTATATAACAGTAGCATTTAGTGTCACAATGGGCAATATCTTATTCAAAAGTAGCATTTAGTGTCACAAAATGGGCAATATCTTACTCAACAGTAGCATTTAGTCTCACAGAATGGGCAATATCTTATTCAACAGTAGCATTTAGTGTCACAAAATGGGCAATATCTTACTCAACAGTAGCATTTAGTCTCACAGAATGGGCAATATCTCATTCAACAGTAGCATTTAGTGTCACAGAATGGGCAATATCTTATGCAACAGTAGCATTCAGTCTCACAGAATGGGCAATATCTTATTCAATAGTACCATTTAGTCTCACAGAATGGGCAATATCTTATTCAATAGTACCATTTAGTCTCACAGAATGGGCAATATCTTATTCAATAGTACCATTTAGTCTCACAGAATGGGCAATATCTTATTCAACAGTATCATTTAGTGTCACAAAATGGGCAATATCTTATTCAACAGTAGCATTTAGTCTCGGAATGGGCAATATCTTATATAACAGTAGCATTTAGTCTCACAGAATGGGCAATATCTTATTCAACAGTAGCATTTAGTGTCACAAAATGGGCAATATCTTATTTAACAGTAGCATTTAGTCTCACAGAATGGGCAATATCTTATTCAGCAGTAGCATTTAGTGTCAAGAATGGGCAATATCTTATACAACAGTAGCATTTAGTCTCACAAAATGGGCAATATCTTATTCAACAGTAGCATTTAGTCTTTATCAAGAACAAAACCAAAACAACGCCCAAAACATAACATTAAAAAAAAATACAAAAATAAAGATATGGTTATAACTTCTCTTCACCTGGACGTCTCGTAACATACGAGGCAAATCAGTATCTTCGATGTAACCTTGACCTCCAAAGCTTTCCAGACCTTCTGATACGACAGCCACACCCTGTGGAAAAAGACCAAATCTTGAATTGTTAACTAGTAAAATAAAATGTTCCTTCAAATCCATTATGAAAACAATGAAATTGAATAATATCAAGGAAAGGGGTGCTCCTGAAGTGATTCTTTTTCCTTTTTGAGTTAGGGCTTTTGATTTCAGTATATATATGAGTAACTGTCAAAATATAGTCATCGTATATCATTAAAAAATTTGTAGCGTCCTTGGTTGCCAAGGAAACGGCAATCGTCTTGGATTTTGACCTATTTTTAAAAATATATCTCCTGTGCAAATCGTTTTTTCCATTCAATATCAAGAACCGTGTTGCCACATTGGCGATTAGCCATCGCTAGAGGGTTTGCAGTGCCAATCTTCTCAGTCAGTGTTTGGGTAAGTTACGTCAAATTTTTTTACCTACCCTCGCCTACAAAATATTTTGTAAAAGAATATATATACGTCATATGGATATTTCTTTTGCCATGAGCTTGTAGATAAATGATCGTTCTAACCAAATATACAAAGAACAGAAAGTCAAGATTTTGGTATCAAACTCGCCAATCCAGGAAAAAAACCAGAAAAAAGTCCGGGCTAGCATGGGGATCGAACACGTGACCTCTGCGTCGGCACCGATCACTCGCCATGAAAAAAACCCATACTACTCTGTGCTTTCTTTTCATGACGAGTCGATGAGTGCCAATGCAGTGGTCGCAGGTTGGATCCCTCCCCATGGTGGCCAGGATTTTGTTCGATTCCTTGCATTTGTCTTGTCTTTGTTCCTATGGGCCTTTGATATTATTCAACGTCATTTCTTTCACTTTCGACACGCCCCTTGCCTTACTGTTTGTTTTCAAGTCCATTATGGCCCATAGAGCCGGAGCTTATCCCCATTTCTGAAGCGTGAAGAGGTCCTGGACAGAACCCTAGTCTGATGCAAATGTTTTACTCCTAAGCTAGTGCTGGTACCCACTTGCACCTGGGTTGAGTGGGGAAAGTGTGTACTAAGTGTCTCTGCCAAGCAACACAACGTCAGAACTAACTTTGCTAGGATTCGTCAAAATCCGAGACCTCATGATCCCAAGCCTGACAACCTGACCTCTTGGTCACCAATGCCAAAACATTAACTAGTAGTAGACAATGAAATTTCAAATCATAATCACTGAAGTCATACTTTCGTCTTGGTCACAGACTCTCATTTGGTTGGGGAAAAAAGACAAACTACTCACCTGTTTTGATGTGTAAAGCTTTAACAACGGCACTGTTATTCTCAAGACTTCCTCTTCGGCTTTCAGTTCGGGGACGGGGGAAACGTCTCCTGTCTACCCAAAAGTCTGGCCAACTCCAAGCCAAAGATCTCGGCCGCCCGCGTCTCGACTTCCATGTCGGCCAACGTGTTCATGTGGAGGGCGTGTTTGCTGATCAGTTTGCCGAATGCTTTTCTCCTGGTGCTGTAGTCTCGAGCCAAATTGACAATCCTGTGTTGGTTGGAGGATAAAAGAGGTGCTGCCGGTTAATCTTCTGATCTGAACGGTCAGGAGTGGCAACATTTCCCCACTGATCCATAAAGATAAACGGTCAGGAGTGGCACCATTTCCCCACTGATCCATAAAGATAAACGGTCAGGAGTGGCAACATTTCCCCACTGATCCATAAAGATAAACGGCCAGAAGTGGCACCATTTCCCCACTGATCCATAAAGATAAACGGTTAAGAGTGGCAACATTTCCCCACTGATCCATAAAGACAAAATTTCACGGCCCTTTCTAAACAACTAGGCTTAACACAGGTGTTAAAAAACCCCACAGAGATGATGACAAAAGTGACAAGACAAATATACAAAGAGGGACAAGCGTGTGGGTTCAAATCCCAGCCGTGCAGGCTTCAATGTGGCATCCACTTTTTGGGGATTCATCTGCTCCCTTATTCTGTGGTAGGCAGGATAAAAATGCCTGGTCCTATCAGAGATACATGATAATCCAGGAGGTCATGTGTGCCTTTGCACGTGTTAAATAACCCTCAGTGGTCGGAAATGAAAAACAACAGGCATTTCCGGCCGCCACACGGGCAAAATTGAATTCCTACCAAAAAAGGCGTATTTAGAAATAGCCTTACAACTTCTTGCACTTCAGACTTATTGATGAGTTCATTGGTCTGAATGTTGTCAAAAGAGACTTCTTGCACTTCAGACTTATTGATGAGTTCATTGGTCTGAATGTTGTCAAAAGAGACTTCTTGCACTTCAGACTTATTGATGAGTTCATTGGTCTGAATGTTGTCAAAAGAGACTTCTTGCACTTCAGACTGATTGATGAGTTCATTGGTCTGAATGTTGTCAAAGAGACTTCTTGCACTTCAGACTTATTGATGAGTTCATTGGTCTGAATGTTGTCAAAAGAGACTTCTTGGACTTCAGACTGATTGATGAGTTCATTGGTCTGAATGTTGTCAAAAGAGACTTCTTGCACTTTAGACTGATTGATGAGTTCATTGGTCTGAATGTTGTCAAAAGAGACTTCTTGCACTTCAGACTGATTGATGAGTTCATTGGTCTGAATGTTGTCAAAAGAGACTTCTTGCACTGTTCATTGGTCTGAATGTTGTCAAAAGAGACTTCTTGCACTTCAGACTGATTGATGAGTTCATTGGTCTGAATGTTGTCAAAAGAGACTTCTTGCACTTCAGACTTATTGATGAGTTCATTGGTCTGAATGTTGTCAAAAGAGGCAAAAATCAAAGGGGAAAGAAGTGTGAAAAAATGTCTGGGCATCCATGTTTTCCTCACAATAAAACTAACCCAGGCGTAGCAGTGACAGCAACTGTTACATGATTGCACATCGTTTATTTCCCAGCAGGCCATTTCATTCAAGGTCCTTCTCAACCCCAAGGGGAACATACAGCACAGTAGTCTGTAAGGCATTTCATACTAACACACTGACAAGATCTTTATCTATCTATATATTTATCCCCACTTAAGTAGAGAGAGAAAGCAGAGTTTTTACGCGTTTTTTAAGAGTACAAAAATGTTGTGAAAAAATGTCTGGGCCAGCCAAGTGTTTAGAACCAGTGTCGTCGTGATTACAAACTCACAACATTGCATATTTCACTACACCACTTCCAAAATACACTAGCAACTTTGTATATACGTAAAAAGCAAAACATTTTTCTCCACAACATATCTACCTCCGCATGGCAGCTATTGCATGCACAGCTGTGTGTATCCTGGTGAGTGTCAGCATGTGTGTGATTGAGGAGATGCCACCTGCCCCTTTATGAAATTATTGCCCGTCCTCGGATACCTGGGTAAATACATGAAGTCAAAACAGATAACTAAAGCAAAATTTTGCTTAAAAACTTTGTGAGGGAGATGAAATCAGTTTTTACCTGCTATTTTAAAAAAATTCATTTTTTTTTTTTTCAAAAAAACACATTTATGAAATTATTGCTAATAAAAGAAATAAGTATCTATTGGCAGATCCTGATATATTCATATTTTTCTGAAACCTAAATTTGCATAATAAAACTGACAGCACTATGGGGGAAGATAAAACTAATAAAATAAAATGAGACAAATCAATTAACCCTTCAAATGTGGAGTATTTTGCCATAACAAATTGTGAATTTTTTGGGTTCATTGAAGAGGCCTTCGGTACACCCATTCACACATAGCAATATCTAAGTATTTAGTGTCAAAATGAAGAAAAATAATGAGGCAATGCATCTGTATGTGTATAAAAATCTTATTGATATATGAGAAACGACGAAAAAGTTGTAGAAACTGTTATATTTCCAGATCTTTTACTTACAAGAATTAGCATTATTATAACAGATCAGGTAAATACATAGAAAAGAGGAATGAGAGTAAATGCAAAGAAAACCAAAACAGTGCTAGTAACTAGGGAAGCTAAAGCACAAAATTTTTAATTAGGCAGGGAGAATTAAGAACAAGTTCAAAGCTACAATTACTTAGGAGTAATGATTAACTCAGAATGAAAACTAAGAGAAGAAATCAGCCAGAGAATCCAAAAGGCAAGTGCAATATATAACCATCTAGAAAAGGCATTTGTAGGTAAACCAGAATTGTCAACAAAAACCAAAATGGCAGTATACAACCAGGTTATTGTCCTACTTTCCTCTATGGCAGTGAAACCTGTACCTTAAACAGTAGGGAATATAGTAGTACAGGCAGCCGAAATGAAATATCTAAGAAGAGTAGTAGAGAAAACTAAAAGAGACAAATTCAGAAACACAACAATAAGAGATAAAACCAAAGCAGATAGCATAAAAACTAAAATAGAAATGAATCAACTGAGATGGTTTGGGCATGTTAACAGAATGAATGACAATAGAATAGCAAAATCAGTATAGAGTGCTAAAACTCAATGTAAAAGACCAAAAGGCAGGCCTCAGAGAAAGTGGGAAGAAGACATAAAAGAGGCATTAACGCAAAGAAATTTAACTTTCACGGAAGGAAACAGAAAATGTCAGGACAGGGCAGCCTGGAGAAAGATCATTTCGGGCATCTAAAACCCATACACCGTAAGGTAGAATGGAAGCTGATCAAGAAAGAAAGAAAGAATATGTCCTTAATCAGTGTATATTTTATTGTTACTTCTACTACATCTTTCAATTTTCTTAATGTATCAATTATGCTTCCTTTCTGTCTTAGGTATGTACTTCGCCATGAGACTAATTATAGGTGCTATATAAATGCCTCAATCATTATTATTTTTATTACTCTACGCCTTCTGCCTATCTAATCCATATTAAACTGGCATTGACAGAAAGTGTAGACGGGACTTGGTAGTCAAGAGGCAAAGTGGTGGGTTCGAGCCCTCCAACGGTTGAAAAATTGTCTCAAGTTTTTTCGAGCAAAATATACCTCCTGGTCCAGGTAAGTGGATTGACACCTAGTCCCATCAGAAACAGACGAGTAAAAGGAGGTCCCGTATGCAGATCACAATACTCTGTGGCTACTTACAGGGCAGTCCGGGCAAAATTTCAAAATAATCCTACCAAAAACCCAGGATCACCTTAGTTGTGGATGTGGGTAAATCAAATCAAATCAAATCAAACCAAACCAAAGACGGGAAGTGTCAAAGAACGGTCACAACGGCTACCTTAAAGGCCCTGGCTCCGTCTATGAGCAGCTCGGCTGTTGGTAGCTGTCTGGTGCCCAGCTTGTCCTTCAATTTCACCACCTGGATGTTGTTCATTTTGTCGCCTTCATCACGAACCTCCAAGTAGAACAGAGATAGTCCGCCAGTTCCCTGAGACGATGAGTTAGAGGAAAGCAAGAGGTGAAACGAATAGAATAGAATGAAATGGAATAGAATGGAATGAAATGGAATATAATGGAATGAAATGAAAGAGAATAGAATGAAATAGAATAGAATGAAATGGAATAGAATGGAATGAAATAGAATAGAATGAAATGGAATAGAATGGAAGGAAATAAAATAGAATGAAATGGACTAGAATGGAATGAAATAGAATAGAATGAAATGGAATATAATGGAATGAAATGGACTAGAATAGAATGAAATGGAATATAATGGAATGAAACGGACTAGAATAGAATGAAATGGAATATAATGGAATGAAATGGAATAGAATAGAATGAAATGGAATAGAATAGAATGAAATAGAATAGAATGGAATGAAATAGAATAGAATGAAATGGAGTAGAATGGAATGATATAGAATAATTGAAATGGAATAGAATGGAATGGAATAGAATAGAATGAAATGGAATAGAATGGAAAAGAATGAAATGGAATAGAATGGAATGGAATAGAATGGAATGGAATAGAATAGAATGAAATGGACTAGAATAGACTGACCATAGCACTGTCTGTGTGAAATGAAACTAACTATAGCACTGTCTGTGTGAAGTGAAACTGACCATAGCACTGTCTGTGTGAAGTGAAACTGACCATAGCACTGTTTGTGTGAAGTGAAACTGACCATAGCACTGTCTGTGTGAAGTGAAACTGACCATAGCACTGTTTGTGTGAAGTGAAACTGACCATAGCACTGTCTGTGTGAAGTGAAACTGACCATAGCACTGTCTGTGTGAAGTGAAACTGACCATAGCACTGTCTGTGTGAAGTGAAACTGACCATAGCACTGTCTGTGTGAAGTGAAACTGACCATAGCACTGTCTGTGTGAAGTGAAACTGACCATAGCACTGTCTGTGTGAAGTGAAACTAACCATAGCACTGAATGCAACAGGGAAGTTACTTCCAGGCCGTCACAGCCCATAGAGCCGGGGCTCATTCTGGTTTCATTAGCGTAAAAATGGAAATAGTGATAATAATCACCCCCTGGACAGGAAGCTAGTCTGATGCAGGCTTTTACTCCCAAGTTTGTGCCTGTACCCATTTGGACCAAGAATGCGTAATAAGTGCCTGTCCCAAGGAACACACCGTCGAATCTAGTTTAGCTAGGATTCGAACGCTGGACTTCATGATCCCCAGTATGGCAGCCTAACCCTTTAGCCACCGAGGCCACAAGGCTGCTGTTACGATCTGGTTGAAATCTCTTCTCATGTTGACGGGCAATTCCCTCACCTGCCCTGTCTCCCCGTCTTTGTTGGCCACAGGGCAACTCCCTCACCTGCCCTGTCTCCCCATCTTTGTTGGCCACATGGTTAACTCCCTCACCTGCACTGTCTCCCCATCTTTATTGGCCACATGGTTAACTCCCTCACCTGCACTGTCTCCCCATCTTTGTTGGCCACACGGACAACTCCCTCACCTGCACTGTCTCCCCATCTTTGTTGGCCACATGGTTAACTCCCTCACCTGCCCTGTCTCCCCGTCTTTGTTGGCCACATGGTTAACTCCCTCACCTGCACTGTCTCCCCGTCTTTGTTGGCCACATGGTTAACTCCCTCACACCCTGTCTCCCCGTCTTTGTTGGCCACATGGTGTCCCTCACCCCCTGTCTCCCCGTCTTTGTTGGCCACATGGTTAACTCCCTCACCTGCCCTGTCTCCCCGTCTTTGTTGGCCACATGGTTAACTCCCGCACCTGCCTTGTCTCCCCGTCTTTGTTGGCCTGTCTCCCGCACCTGCCCTGTCTCCCCGTCTTTGTTGGCCACATGGTTAACTCCCTCACCTGCCCTGTCTCCCGTCTTTGTTGGCCACATGGTTAACTCCCTCACCTGCCCTGTCTCCCCGTCTTTGTTGGCCACATGGTTAACTCCCGCACCTGCCCTGTCTCCCCGTCTTTGTTGGCCACATGGTTAACTCCCTCACCTGCCCTGTCTCCCGATCTCTGTTGGCCCCATGGTTAACTTCCTCACCTGCACTGTCTCCCCATCTTTGTTGGCCACACGGGCAAGTGCCAACGCCATATCCGCATCCGTCGCTGACGAGAACCACTTGTAGCCGTGCAGCTTGTAGGAGCCGTCTGGTTGCTCAAAGGCCAGGGTTTCCGTTCCTCGAGCTACAAGTTAAAAAAAACCCAAAACAAAACAATAATCAAAAAGTGTAAACAATGGCTCAACTCAAAATGGAGATGTCAACTTCTCCATCTTCTCCGAAACTGACTTACTGAAGTTATTGAGCATCACTGTCATCATTTTTATTTTGTTCGTTTAATTGAAGTTCAACCCGCCCATCATTTGCATTGATCTCAAAGTGAATTAAGAGGGAACAGCATGATGAAAGTGAAAACTAAGTGCAAGAGTGGTGGTGAAAAGGTAAGACATACCTGTAGCATGTGTCAACTGCCCACGCACCGCTGGCACTGTGCATGATTTTTAATTTAACCACAAACTGTTTTTAAATCCTCCAATTTTCTTTTTTTTAAAGTGATGTCTATGGCATCTCATGGCTACTAAAAGTCCATGCTTACTATGCCTTATTTCACATGTTGAAGAACTAATTTCAGGGGTGTAATGGCATTCTGTGGCATCGGTGGCCGAGTGGTTAGACTGGGAATCATGAGATCCTGGGTTTGAATTCTGGCAAAGCCAGGCCCGAACGTTGTGTTCCTTGGGAAAGACACTTAACACATATTTCCCGACTCAACCCAGATGGAAAATGGGTACAAGCACTAGCTTGAGAGTAAAACCCAGCATCCTGTCCAGGAAGTGATTTATATCACCTGTTCCAATTCACACCGTAGAAACTGGGATAAGCTCGGCTTTATGGTCCGTAACGGCCTTGGAGGAACTTAATTAAGTCTTGGCATTGTACGTGACGTGCCCACGTCCGAGCCGCCTTGCTTCTCAGTCATCCACTGGCCGGAAGTCCAAAATTTCTCCGGGTCTCTGCTGACCAGACGTCGGAAGGCGCGTTTGTAGATGTCTGGATGCTTGTCTTTCAGTAACTGTGATGCAGGATCAAAGGTCATGTCAATCAATAAATCACATTTTCCATTTCAAATCACATAAATGATACTATGAAAATCTGAAACTCAGAGAGATTTGAAAAGTGCAAATTCAAAATTATTTTTAAAAAGACAAAAATTATACGCCTTCTGAGAAAGAGCACATTGGGTATAAAGTGCAATATGCATCCAATTTCTTAATGTTATTCTTCTTATCATCAATATCACCATCATTACTATCGCTGTTGTCATTATCATTATTGTTATAATTATCATCATCAAATGAGATTTTAACGGTTTTAACCGTGTATTCAAAGTTTTTACAGAGGCAACAACAAAATATCCAACGCTCAAAAGGTTTCATTATTTTTTTAAAAGAATAAATTTTTAAATCTTCTAACAGCTTTCAGCTAATGAAAAGTTGATCAAAACAAAGTTCATCTTTTACCAATGGCTTCTCGATCTTGTGTCAAAACAAAAACTATTTTTCAATACGATTCTTCCTTCCATCCACTCACCTCTAAGGTTCTGGCCTCTCACCTCTAAGGTTTTGGCCTCTCACCTCTAAGGTTCTGGACTCTCATCTCTAAGGTTCTGCCCTCTCACCTCTAAGGTTCTGCCCTCTCATCTCTAAGGTTCTGCCCTCTCACCTCTAAGGTTCTGCCCTCTCACCTCTAAGGTTCTGCCCTCTCACCTCTAAGGTTCTGCCCTCTCATCTCTAAGGTTCTGCCCTCTCATCTCTAAGGTTCTGCCCTCTCACCTCTAAGGTTCTGCCCTCTCACGTCTAAGGTTCTGCCCTCTCACCTCTAAGGTTCTGCCCTCTCACCTCTAAGGTTCTGGCCTCTCATCTCTAAGGTTCTGGCCACTCACCTCTAAGGTTCTGGCCTCTCATCTCTAAGGTTCTGGCCTCTCATCTCTAAGGTTATGGCCTCTCACCTCTGAGGTTCTGGACTCTCACCTCTAAGGTTCTGGACACTCACCTCTAAGGTTCTGGCCACTCACCTCTAAGGTTCTGGCCGCTCCATTGGTCATAGCCAGGGGACATCCGTACAGCCCAGCAGACGGCTCAAACAGAAATATTTTGGAAAACTGATACAACCGGCTGAAATGAGCACACAAATAAAATAAAAACTCAGTTAGCTGTGACCGTGACTCATCGGAAAGCTTGGGTTTTTAAAATAATGAAATGAAATGGTGACCCAAAGCCGATGTCGGTTGTGTACACAATGCGATTTTGTCACACAGGATCGGGCAGAATCCGAGCACATTTTAGGCTTTTGTAAAAAAAAAAAAAAAAAAAGACTTTGTTTGTTTCATTGAAATTTACCCCGTCCACCATTGTGGTGATCTCCGGGTGAATTAAGTGGGAAGGCTCCGTTTCTAAAACGGGAACAATGGGAAGATTTTGGACAAAAAAGCATGAGGAAGACCAAAGCCGAATACGACTAATTAAGAATGCCAAAGGAGAAATAATGAAGAAGACAACGGAATCATGGAAACATGGAGAAAATATTTTCAACAATTACATAATCCCTCCAGAACATATGAAACAAGGAGTAAAGATCAATTAGTAAGAGTAACTAGTAATCCAGAGGAGACAGCTGAAGATGTAGATATATCAATGGAAGAAATCCAAACAGCTATAAGAAAAGTGAAATTAGGAAAAGCCCTAGGAGCAGATCAACTTTATCTAGAAATGATTAAAAACCAAGGGAGAGAGGCAGACAAACTACTACATGCAAAATGCCAACAAGCATGGAAGTCTGAACAAGTGCCAGATGGCTGGAAAAGGGGAACGGTAGCACCAATACATATGAAAGGATCAACTATGGAATGCTCAAACTATAGAGGGATATCACTACTTAGCGTACCAAGAAAAGTATGTACCAGGACACTGGAAATGAGACTAAGGAAAAGAGTAAAGGATCAGATTGAAGAGCATCAGAGTCGATTTAGACCAGGAAGAAGTGTACAAGACCACATATTTACAATTAGACAAATAATACAAAAATTGAGAAACATTGACTTGCACCTGTGTTTTATAGACTTAAAAAAGACATTTAACACTGTGAGGAGGGACGAACTATGGCATTCCTTAAAAGAACACAATGTAGAGCAAAATTTAATAAAAGCCATTAAAAGTTTTTACAATATAATACCAACATGTGCAGTGAGGGGAGCTGAAAACAAATCTGCAGAATTTGATGTAGATACAGGAGTAAGACAGGGTTCTATCCTAAGTCCTCTTTCGTCTATGACATTCATGGATTCAGTCGCAAAGGCATCCTCAAAAATGAAGAAAATGAATGTAGGTATGTGGAAGCTCAAACCAGTAAATGTATCAATGCTTTCATCTGTCGATGATTTAGTTCTGTTTGGAAAATCACAAAGTGACCTTCAGTTGAATATCAACATTATGAACAATGACTTAAATATAAAAGGAATGAGAGTAAATGCAAAGAAAGCCAAAACAATGCTAGTAACTAAGGAAGCTAAAACGCAAAATCTTAAATTGGGAAGGGAGAGTTTAGAACAAGTTCACAGCTACAATTACCCAGGAGTAATGATTAACTCAGAGGGAAAACTAAGAGAAGAAATTAGCCAGAGAATCCAAAAGGCAAGTGCAATATATAACCATCTAGGATAGGCATGTGTAGGTAAACAAGAATTGTCAACAAAAATCAAAATGGCAGTATACAACACAGTTTATTGTCATACTCTCCTCTATGGCAGCAAAACCTAGACCTTATACAGTAGAGAATGCAGTAGAGTACAGGCAGCTGAAATGACATTTCTCAGAAGAGTAATAGGAAAAACTAAGAGATAAAATCAGAAACACAACAATAAGAAATCAATTGAGATGGTTTGGGCATGTTAACAGAATGAATGACATTAGAATAGCTAAATCAGTATACAGTGCTAAAGCCCAAGGTAAAAGACCAAAATGCAGACCTCAGAGAAAGTGGGAAGAAGATATAAAAGAGGCATTGAAGCATAGAATTTTAACATTTTTGAAAAACAGAAAATGCCAGGACAGGGCATCCTGGAGAAAGATCATCTCGGGCATCCGAACCCAAACACCGAAAGGTAGAATAGGAACTGATAAAGAAAGAAACCCATACACCGAAAGGTAGAATAGGAACTGATAAAGAAAGAAACCCATACACCGAATAGGAACTGATAAAGAAAGAAACCCATACACCGGTAGAATAGGAACTGATAAAGACAGAAACCCATAGAATAGGAACTGATAAAGACAGAAACCCATAGAATAGGAACTGATAAAGACAGAAACCCATAGAATAGGAACTGATAAAGACAGAAACCCATAGAATAGGAACTGATAAAGACAGAAACCCATAGAATAGGAACTGATAAAGACAGAAACCCATAGAATAGAAAGATAAAGAGCAAAAAAGAAAAAAGAGACAGAAGAAACAGTAAAACGTATCTACGACATAAGAATATTGACAGCCTGTCTGGGCAACCAACCTCCATTCCGAAAAATTTCGCTCGTAGGCACAAGCTATCAATCCTTCTTCAGCAGAAATTGTTTTCATTTTCTGCCATGCAGAGCTGGTGATCAGTCTGTCCACTCTCTCACCCCAAGCATTGAACTGCTCTAGCTTCAATGAAAAAATAATAAAAGATTTAGAAACGCATATCATCGGTGAAATTGTCTAAAAGTGTCAGTCTGCCTGACGTAGTTTTTCAGGAGAACAAGAAAAACAGGTCATTAAAAATCAAACCCCATGCTATGCTTTTTGAAAGAAAAATGGAAATAGTTGTTTAGGTCGTGGGTGTAGAATGAGCTTACTATTGGTTTAAGGTCTCCAATATCTATAAGGACAAGAAAGAAGCATACGTTTCATTAATTTAAAGACAAATCTCATATCCCACATATCATGGATGTACACGTTTAGACAGTTTCACCAAAGGTAAAATCCAGTTGCAAAACAACAACATCACCTTCATATTCGGAGTGTACAGACAAAAGACATCACTAAAACATTCTTTGAAAGCTTATGACTGGCATTCAAAGATCTCATTTTACTTTTTTCACATTAACATACTGGTCCCGTCTCTTTGTTAAAGTACAGAACAGGTTCATTCTTTTGAAATGTTTCTCCCAACTCTTTGATAAATTCAAAATCAAAGTTTGCTCGTTATTTGATTTGATTATATTTTACCCACCACATCCACCTTTAAGGTGGTCTCGGGTTTTGGTAGGATTTTAAAATATTTTTGTGCCCGTACTGCCCTGTAAACCACCAAGGAATCTTTAACGTGCACATTTTTGTGATCTGCACATTTGACATTTGACATTTTTACCGTCCGTCTCCAATGGGACTAAGAGTCAATTCACGTACCTAGACCAAGGGGGTAGGCATTACTCAAAAGAACTCGAGAAAACTTATCAACCTGCTGCATAGGGGCTTGAACCCACGACCTTTGGTTGAGAGGCCGAATCCTTTCCTCTGGACGAACGAGTCCCCCGTTGCTGGTTATATAGAAGATACTAAATCATATGAATACACAAGAGTCAAGAATGAATCTAGCTCACTAGTTAAAAAAACTCACAGAAAATTTTGGTGGACGTGTCAGGCAAAAATTTGCAATTATAAAAACAGTGCCCATGAAATTTGCGTCCTAAAATTAAAAAAAAAACCCAAACCATTTGGCCTCAAGCCTTTGGCTTAATATACGTAATTTTATGACCCCCTCCCCCAAAGAAAAACTCATAAATCTTTTTAAACCATAGAGATCTCACCTCTGACAGGAATTCTGAAGGCAAAATGATGATGATAAGCCTTGAATCTCCATTGTCAGGGCATCGGCCATGGACAAACATACGCCAAACTTCTCTGTTCTCTGCTAGCTTCCTCATCTTGTTCCACGATGTTCCCATTTCTCTCAGCATCTTTCTCCACACATCTTCGCCATTATGCTCGCAGTCTAGTCTGCCAACCTTTCGGGCACCCTGGGGATTCCGGCCTTACGTAGGGTGTGACATATTCATCTCCACCTTCTTTGACCCACTTCTGTCTCAATATCCTTTTGGTAGGTTTTCTTCTATAGTTCCATACAAGGCAAAATATATAGTCAATATCTTGATTCAGCTCCTTCTTAACTGCTTGACTAAAACATTGTGTATGCTCAAACTCTTCAAGGAATCCATACAATAAAAATCATGGTAAAGCTTACTTATGACTTTATTATATATATATATATATATATACGCATTTCAAATCTCACCCGCGGACCATCAGCCTCCATTTGCAAGGAGAGACTATAGATATCTCCAATGACTCGATCACCAAATCTGTCTAGGTCTGCTGTCATTTCAGACAAAAACTGTGAAACAAATAAATAGACATATCTATGGGCTGATAGAGTTTTTATTTTCAGGGAATGGCAAAAAGATGCATGGCTATCCATGAAGACAACTCTCAAAGGTCAAAGGTCAGTGAGAAAAATACATTTCTAAATAAAGCCATTAAACTTCATGGGTAAATGTGATCATAGTTCAAGGGCTTCTCCGGACTTTGAGCCAAATCTCTCTGGGTCCTTGCCGTTACTTTTAAAGAAAATGCAATTAACTCTCATATGGGTAATTTTAAAGGTAAATACAGACTTATGTATTCAAAGCCCCCAAAAAACAACACTGTACTAAGTATATTTTTTACGTACTGATACTGATAGGCAGCTATGGTATTTATTTTAAGAAGAAGACTCACTTCCGATGGGACATGCCTTTTTAGGAAACTGTTCAGCAAAATGTCCTGACGGAACTGGTTGTGAAGGCGTGGACGTTCTTGGAAGAAAGGGCCAAGTTTGGCAAAAGCAAAGGGAGCAGACAGACCATGATGCATTTCTTCGGTGACCATGCCTTCGTCTGAATGTCCGGATACTTTAGTTGCTTCTCTCTGGGATTGATGATCGCTAACGTTTGAACTTGAAATACATCTAAACCCAACATGATGTTCGGTGTTTATAAAACTGGCTAGATGTCTCACTTTGGACTTTGACACATCAAGGACACGAGAATACATTTTTATTTCTTTGACTGGAATAAAAAAAAAAAGAAAAGCGGAAATCATGAATTAGTCTTACATAACAAAAATATCATTAAAAAAATTAATGTGAGTTAAATCAAAGCACATGATTTGGGTCGCAGTTGTGATGATATAAAAAAACTTTTATGAATTCATAGAAGTTGTAACCCAACTAACCTTCCACTTCCACCATAGATCCTAGGCTTACTTGATTTCATTTGATTTACCCACATCCACAACTAAGGTGATCTCTGGATTTTTGGTAGGATTTAAAATTTTGCCCGGATTGCCTTGTAAACAGCCAAGGGTTCTTTAATGCACAGAGTGTTGTGATCTGTACATGGGACCTCCTTTCCATCATTCGTCTCTGATGGGACTAGGTGTCGATCCACCTGCCTAGATCAGTGGGGTACATTTTGCTAAAAAACAAATGCCGGCAGGACTCGAACCCACTATCTTACGGTTGAGAGGCCAACACCTTGCCTCTGGACTACCGAGTCCCCCTAGAGTTACAGTGAAGGATTCATATACATATATTAAAAAACTTCAGATTTTTTATCTCTTCCATAAATATTTTATTCACACTTTACATTCTTGTAATTGAGTGCAAACACTGCCCTTTTCATTGGTTGATAAGGCAAGATCTTTTCCCTTGTGCGAAGAAATCCTGTCAACTAATGAATCTACGATTTGTGCCCCCTATTTATCCTAAAAATCAGACAAAAACAATCAAATATAATGCTGCCAGTTTTAGAACAGTATTGTCTACACGACTGGAAACGCAGCTTCATTGGTGTGATTTCTGTCTAGACAACCTAATGTGCATTCTTTTTTGATGTTCACTACAACTTGGTCCACCTGCCATATCACTACAGCCTCTTCACAACATAGACTAAGTCATGTCAATTGTCACAACATGTAACCGGTCAAGCTTACACTGACTGACAGTGTCTAACGTGTGAATGCTGTTACAGTTAACTGAATAGTGTATAGCACATTGTGTTGACTGGTATGATGTCTAACCATTGATCTTATTTGAAATTAACAAAGGGGCATTTGTGTGGTACTATTGTGAAGTTTTATTTTGATTTATGATGGGACTAGACTCAATCAAATCTTTTGTTTATTTTTTCTATGGATGAAAAAAAAAATTGAATAAATGGGTCTACATTTGGATTTCCTGTTTCAAATACATGTAAAGATAACAAATTCTGTTTTTCGAGAAAAAAAACTGGAACAACCGGGACTTTGATAAAGCCGAATTTGGAATAAGCGGGTCCAATTGTAGTAGTAGTAGTAGTAGTAGTAGTAGTAGTAGTAGTAGTAGTAGTAGGAGTAGTAGTAAAGGATGTATTAGCAATAGTGGTAGCGGTAGTGGTAGTAGTAGAAGCAGCAGCAGTAGTCATAGCAGTAGTACTAGTACTAGGCACATCAGCAGTTGTAGCACAAGCAGCCTTACTAGTAGCCGTCTTAGTAAGAAGTAATTTAAGTAGTTAGTTGATGTTGTTGTTATTAATACATAATTCCATTAAAGTCAATGCCCATGTCCGAGGGACAAATCCTACCCATCCTATTCTGCGATGTTGAATATAATCGATAGAGATAGCTCTAGAGCAGTGGTTCTTAACCGGTGAGGAATGCCGGGGTCCCAGATAGGGAATCATCAAACACGCCAACCCATCCCTCCCTGCTAATTACTAAACAAAAAAACCGTTCTTCTAAAGGTATTTATTGCAATAGGTTCATGTTGGTTTTGATATTTCCTTTAGTGTGTATGTATAATTATTGGTTACAAAGCGGGCTGCATTCTTTTTGTACTTTCTCAATTTCTTGTATGTAGGTATGTTGGTGTGGGTCCCAGACACAGCTACCATAAATCTAAGACTGGTTTGTACTAAAGCCTTGAAGCACTTCTCACAGCGACGAATTCCTGTAGCAAATCATCCCTCTTAGTTGTGGCCGGCAAAACTCATTAATTACACGTGTGCGCTCACCTGTCAGGGGTCAAGCACGGTCAGCTGGATTCCTGGGTAGCTGATCGCCCCGTTGAGATTTTTATCAAAGCTTACACTATTTTATCTCGCTTTAACAGCGTTTCTCTCATACCGATTGTCTCAGTCTTTGTTTCTACCACAGTATCAATGTCTTGTCTGTTCGCTGTGAAAGTATCATTTCTCTTGGATTTTTAACTTTTCTCAAAAAACATTTTTAATATAATGTAGGTATATTTCTCGTCTTTTTTGCTTTGGTCATTATATTTTATCTAATTGCTAAAAAAACTATACAAACATAAATAACGAAAATGAGTTTATTTCAAAGATTGGTTATCACACTTCACTCTGTAGAAAAAAATTAATTTGCGGTCACAAACCATTACAAAGTTATAACGTTCTTCCTCCACCTGCTCCCTTTTTGCCTATGTTAAATACGCATGTAACGTGTTTTCCTTGAGCGTAAATCATTTTGAACTGATTTTCCTTTTTCCAATCGAATTTTACAGACCCCTCTTATTATTTTAAATAAATCTAGTATGGATCCCACCCTAGAGAATCATCATTTTGCCGGCGGGAAAATAAGTTAAGAACAAACGGCCCTAGAGTGAGAGAGAAGGGCAATTTAGACCTCTATCTGTTCACTTTCTTTAGATTAGAATCTCTTATTACTAGACCTAGACCTATGCAAGTAAAGAATTTTTTTAAAATAACACAAAACAAACGCTGTAACAGGTTGCCCTTCTTATAGCAGTCTCTGGCATTGTTACTAAACTAGGACTGTAAATCTAGTTTGAGATGTGCACTGTTGTGAATACGAAGTGAAAATGACCAGTTATTTTCCCCCTCCATTCCTGTACTTGTGCGCATGTTTACAAATACACCGACCGGCAATGCATTCCTTCCACCTCTTACGTCACTCAGTGCTTGGCAAGGTTGGCAATTGGTTTGTTGATAGCAGATATGTTGCCGGTTTTGGCCATTAGCTGTCACATTACACAAGTTTTCAGTGCCATCTTCTGTCAGTGACAGGGTAATTGTTACCAGTAATTGATGTCAAAGTGTTGACTATTTAGAATCGGGAGTGCTTATTGGCCCACAGGGGCCTATAAAATTTCCTCTAGAACAATCCTTATTTGCCCACAAAATTACGAGTGATCTCCCCTGTTTTCTGCCCTCACAATCCAGGCCTGTTCGACAACAAAATTGTGAGTGATCTCCCCTATTTTAACTGCGCGCGCTTTCCACATGTCCTGCCGTGGTTGTGCCTTTTGACTTTTCTTCCCTTTTCTGACCGTCAGCCGAGCTGTTCACTTCGCCTGTCTTCACTTTCTTTTCCAATTACTTGATCTATTATTATAACATTATCGCCCTCATTACCTCTCTTTTAACATGACGCTAAATGTTGGGGACACTTTCCAGTCGTTCACGGAATGTGAAAACGCACTGAAAAGATATGGCGAGGAAAATTTATCAAGTTGATATTTGTTATTATTAGAGGAATATCTTTAGTCTCTTTATTAATTTGTTCTTTTTATCTTGTTTCAGCACCTAATCTGATCTTAATTCTTCATTGTCATTTCACAATTAAATACCTTTTCCTGAATTTGACAAACAGTGTTATGTCCCACTCATTTATGAAGAATTAAAATCTTACTCGATCCATCATGAGCACTATCCAATGCCGCCCCTGGCTGCCAGACCGAATGGCCCACATCCACACCAACTGAAGTATTGATCCGCCTCATCGACATCCACAGCGCCACAACCCACCAAGCTTCTGCCCCTGCCAGACCTACAGCAGCCAGGGCAGAGAAGGTCCGGCGTCCCACGGTTTCCGCAGCTGGGACAAGTGAGACATGGGCCTATTTCGAACAGAGGTGGTCCGACTATAAACAAGCCACACACCTCGAGGATTATGACGCCGTCTTTCAACTCCTCGAGTGCTGTGAATAACCGAAAAGATTTAACAAGGACATTCGGCGCCCTTGCTGGCAGTGATGAACAGACTGTACTTGCTAACATTAAGACACTTGCTGTACGCCAGGAAAACGTGATGGTCGCCCGTGTCCAGCTCCAGCAAATACGCCAGGACCGTGAGAGCCTGTCAGAGCCTTTGCTGCCCGTCTGAGAGGACAAGCTGGGGTGTGCAATTTCAAAATAAAATGCACAGCCGCCACTTGCGAAACAAAGGTAGATTACAGTGACATGATGATTCGAGATGCCCTCATACGGGCATCGAAGATGAAGAAATTCGACTAGATATCCTCGGCGAATCACAACAGGAAATGACTCTGGAGGACGCACTCCGGTATGTCGAGGCAAGGAGAGCGGGAAACGTTCAGCCAGTCGCCTTGTCGCGAGCAGCCCATCGACCATAGTAGCAGCTACAAGTTCATACAGACGTCAAAGAAAAGAGCCGTTTTCAACCCAAACCGAGTGACAGCCAAAACCACGCATCCCCATGCAACTACTGTGGCAGACCAGGTCATGGACAAAGCAAACAAGAGCGTATAAAGAAATGTCCAGCATACGACCGCAAGTGCACCAAATGCGACATACCCCACCACTTTGCGGCGTTTGCCGTCAGTCATCGCGGAATCTACCAAACACTGCACAGAACGCCCTCGATGATTCCTCTGCCATTTTCAATAGTCTATGTGAGGTGACTGATGACGATCCAAGATCAAACACGAACTCTGTCTCCCTTGATCATCATATCTACAACGAATTTTGTAGGGCATGGGAGAAACGTGCCTCCGATCCTCAACCATTTGTCGATGTCACTGTCCAGGCGGTACCCTCAGATGCCCAGTCACTTGGCCTCACTCCAACTGTTTCTAAACCCACCTCCGCAATCCTTACTCTGCGATGGCTGACACTGGATGTCAGTCTTGCCTAGCTGGCTTGAAGCTCCTGCACAAGATAGGACTCAAACGACGCGACCTCCTACCAGTCACCATGAGGATGACTGCTGCAAACAGTGGCGCCATTGACATCGTTGGTGCTCTCCCACTCCGCATCTCTGGGACATCCCCCACCGACACCATGCTTGAAACCTATCAGATGGTGTATTTTACCTCCGCCACGGACAGGATGTTCCCTATCCAAGCAGGCATGTATTGCCCTGGGCATGATATCCCCCAGCTTCCCCCACGATCGGTGAGGCGAGTACCCTCCATAACACCGAGAGCGAAACAACTTTTAACGCACTAATCACTGACCAGGCCTGCCGAATGCCCACGACGCCAACCACCACCACCACGTCCTACAACCCTCCCTGTCCCAGCCACAGAGGAGAACGTGGAATATTTACAAAATGGCTGCTCGACCACTATCGATCCAGCTCTTTCAACGTATGCGAACATCAACCTCTTCCAAAGATGTCTGGACCTCCCATCCGTCTCATGATAGACCCTGATGCCCATCCTGTCGCCCACCATACCCCCATACCAATTCCAGTGCACTGGCAAGAGGAAGTCAAAGCTGGCCTAGACCAAGACGTGCGGCTTGGTGTTATTGAACCAGTTCCTATGGCACTCCGGTCACCTGGTGTCATAGGATGGTGGTCTGCCCCAGAAGTCGGGAAAGCCACGACGAACAGTTGACCCAACCGCTCAATCGTCATGCCACCCGTGAAACTCACCATACCAGTCTCCCTTCCACAAGCCCGAAAGGTACCACCCACACTCGCAAGACCGTCTTCGATGCTTGGAATGGATATCATAGCGTTGCTCTTGATGAACGAGACCGCCACTTGACAACATTCATCACTCCCATGGGGCCGATACCGTTACCTCGTTGCCCCACAAGGATACATTTCCTCAGGGGATGGATATAGTCGCAGATTTGACGAGATCGTCGCCGACTTCCCCCAGAAAACAAAGTGCATTGATGACACACTCATGTGGTCTGACACTATCGAAGATGTTTCTTTCAGACTGTTCAATGGCTTGATATCTGTGCTAATAATGGCATCGTACTAAACCCATCCAAATTCAAATTCGCCAGAACCACAGTTGAATTTACTGGTTTCCAAATAACCCCAAACACCGTACGTCCCTGTGCATCGTTACCTTGAGGCCATCCGAAACTTCCCCACCCCTCGAAGTATCACTGATGTCAGGAGTTGGTTCGGCCTCATCAACCAGGTCTCTCTTACGCCTTCGCCTCAGCTGACCGAATGTTGCCATTCCGTGAAACCCTAAAGGCTGGAACTCGCTTCGAATGGACAGACAAGTTAAACAGCCTTTTGAAGAGTCTAAGGCTCTGATCATCAATGAGATCCACCACGGGGTCGAGATCTTTAACAAAACCAAGCCCACATGCCTTGCCACAGATTGGAGCAAGAACGGTATCGGCTTTTGGTTATTTCAAAAGCATTGCTCCTGCCCTTTGTCCAAACCATTCTGCTGTAAAACGGGCTGGAGAATCACATTGGTGGGGAGTAGAGATTCACCAGCGGAGCAGAATCCCGCTATGCCCCCATTGAGGGTGAAGCACTCGCCGTTGTCGATGCACTTGACAAAGCTCGCCACTTCACTCTGGGTTGCTCTGACCTCATTGTGGCAGTTGACCACAAGCCCTTATTAAAGACATTTGGTGACCGCTGTCTTGATGACCTCCCTAATCCCCGCCTGCGCAACCTGAAGGAAAGGCCCTACGGTATCGCTTCCGAGTTGTACATCCCTGGCATACGTCACGCTGCGGTTGATGCTGTGTCCCGCAGCCCTGTGAGTGACCCAACCATCCTTACACTTCCTGATGACGTGGCCACCTTACTACCGTCTGCCGACTCTCCCATCAGGCCTAACCTGCCACACACGTTCCTCCAAGCCATCCGCACCGAGTACCAGGACGACCCGACGCAAATCTGCTCCCAGACTGACTCAAAACCCACTGAGCTGGTCAAGTCAGTGACGTGGGACGATATCAGACTTGCCACATCCAGTGACCCCACCATGATTGCCCTGAGCAAAATCATCGAAGACGGCTTTCCGATGATAGAGCCGCCCTGGGTCCCGAAATCCGTCCATACCATCAGTTTAGGCAAAACCTTAACACGTTTGATGGGGTGATCCTTTACTATGACCGCGTCGTCGTTCCCCATCGCTTCGCGATCAAGTACTTCGGTCCCTACACTCCGCCCATCAGGGCATATCTCCAAATGCTCTCACGTGCGGAAGTCTCTTTCTTCTGGCCTGGCATGACCCCGGCCATCACTGAAACACGGGCCCACTGCTCATCATGCAACCGCATGGCGCCTTCTCAACCACATGCACCACCAACCCCCTCCAACGAGTCCAGTATACCCCTTCAGTGCATTGTTGCTGATTATTTTCACTACCGTGGTCACAACTACCTAGTGGTGGTGGACAGGTATAGTAGCTGGCCCATAGTGGAGGAAGCGTCCAATGGTGCTGCTGGCCTCATAGCTGCTCTGCGACGCATATTTTGTAACCTATGGCATTAGTGATGAACTTACGTCTGATGGAGGACCAGAGTTTACTTCCCTGGCCACTACTACATTCCTCCGCAACTGGGGCGTCACACACAGACTTTCATCAGTTGCCTTCCCTCACAGCAACTGCCGTGCAGAGGTCGGGGTGAAAACAATAAAACGTCTAATCACAGACAACACCGGCGCACAGGGTTCCTGGACACAGACAGGTTTCAGCGCGCTATATTACAATACCGAAATACACCCGACCGCGACACCCACCTCTCCCCTGCAATGTGTGTTTTGGCCACCCAATTCGACTTCATCCCTATCCACCCGGGAAAGTACCAACCTCATACCACGTGGCGAGAGACCCTTGTATCCCGAGAGGAAGCACTGTGCAACAGGCATATGCGAGCCGCCGAGCGGTTGTCAGAGCACACGCGTCACCTCACTCCACTGGTTGTTGGTGACCCAGTTCGTATCCAAAATCAAACGGGGCCAAACCCTACCAAATGGGACAAAACAGGCCTTGTTATTGAGGTGCGCCAATTTGACCAATATGTCATACGTGTGGACGGTTCTGGTCACGTCACCTTACGCAACAGGAAATTCTTAAGAAAGTATGAGCCAGTCGTTGCCCGTACACCACTGATGATGGCACCTGGACCCATACACTCCCCCTCCCGGTGACCAGATGCGAACGAAATCTTCACCCTTCACCTTCTAAGGCCACAGGGCCTGAACCACCTAAAGCACCCCATCCACCCCCCATCTACAACCATCTCCATGTGCCACCCCAGAAGAGCCACCACTCCTGCATTGTCAAACATCGACCACACCATCCACACTTTGCTGATGCCACAGATATCACCATCAGTCAAAAAACCACCACCTGTCCCTCGAGCCCTCCGCGTGTTATTACACCACAATGCCCCTGGCCTTAAAGAACAACCCATGAACACTTCCATGGAGACATTACCAACTCCTCCAGGTCCACGGCGATCAACAAGGAACACTAAACTTTAATTGACTAAACCATTAGTGTATTAACCATATATTTCATTTCAATTCCTTTACATATATAATGTTTTATTATAGTTCAATTATTGTTTCTCTTTCGAGGTTACATTCCAGTGGAAACCAATCCATTCAGTCTTTTACGCTTCCACTTCGCTCCAAAGACTTGGGAGGGCGTAGAGGAATATCTTTAGTCTCTTTATTAATTTGTTCTTTTTATCTTGTTTCAGCACCTAATCTGATCTTAATTCTTCATTGTCATTTCACAATTAAATACCTTTTCCTGAATTTGACAAACAGTGTTATGTCCCACTCATTTAATTATCCCTTTTTTTTTTCACATCTTGAAAAATTACCTAAAATGTCTTGAACATTTGCTGCAAATTATTCAAGTTCAAAGTTAAAATAAATTTTGAAAATTCAAAACTGTTATTTTTTAATTGATCTTGTTGAAATAAAGATTGTTCTTCATGTTTTTAAAAGTTCTGTTTTAAAATCTAACTGTATTCACTTTAATTAAGTCAAAACAAAAAATTAATTTGTGGAACCTGCTTTAAACAAGTTCATATCAGGGTATGGATAGAAAAAAGAATGTGTTTAATTTCCCATGAATAGGCCTACATGAAGAGTGTGATTACTGTGATCCTAGAACACTTGATTCGGAGATACAAAAATTGAAATCAAAGTAATATTGAGATGAATTAATAAGGTAACAAAGAACAAATAAAAAAAAAAAAAAGGATAATATAATTTTTTATTTTTAAAAAAATATGCACACATTTTTTGCTCATTCACAATCACATACTCTTTCTTTGTTTTTCTTAATATCGGTTGTAGTAGTATTATAACTATTATACATTGGAAAAATACTAGGCCCAATTTAATAATAGTAATTATTCTGTTTTTTTAATTCAATACGATCACTCAATACTTGTAGGGCACACATAAAAAACTCAAGTAAGTTAGTAAGAATATATAAATGTAGAAAAATTCACCAGCCAGACTAAGACTAGGCCTTAACTCAAAGAAAATGCAGGAAGTGATTAGAGCGACCAATCATAATAATAGTAATAATACATTGTATATGAAATCCATAAATGAAAATACAAAAACAATATCCTAATTCAGTATATATAAGAAATTAAAATATTATACCCCCCCCCTATACTCCTCAATGTCAAATGCTTCAGTTAATACCATCCTATTTTACACTTGAGTCATTTTAAGTTCAAATTTATAATATATTAAAAAAATTTAAGTCAGATTAAAAAATAGCTCAACTAATTCAACCATCACATGATTAATTGAGAATGTGTATGATGTATATATATCTAGTTTTCCAGTCTAGTGCTAAAAATTTAAAAGAGTTACACCATCTTGTTATCCAACACACTACATAGAGTTTTAGAGTAAACAAAGAAATAACTCGATTAATTAAAAGTTATCCAATCAAGATTCTTCTCCATTATAATTTTCTACAGTATAGTGATCATACTAAAATCAAAAGATACAAAAGCACATTAACTTACATTAGTCTTAGTTACATCATTATTCATCCATTTTAAGAGAAAAAAACTTCTCCAATTCTAAAACCTAAAATACTAAACATAACTTCTGCCGTCAAGTGAACCCAAACTAAAAGTAAAATGAGACACAATCCAGAATGAATACAGCACATCATTAAACATACATATATACCATCTTTCTAATAAGCGTTTACTTTTACTTTCACTACTTTCAATTGTGAATTTGAATTACCCCCAAGTTGTAAGCCAACGAACCCATTTAAAAAGCATCAATAATGTTGTAATTATACAATACTGAAACAATGGAAGTGAAAGCAAAGCAACGGTGGTATACAATAGTGTTCTCTTTTTGTTATTTTGTCTCCCCACCACCACAAACCCCGTTTTTCTTTTTTTTTTCAACCTTCTCTTGCCATACACCAACAATCTATCCTGGACTACTGAGTCAATTGAGTCAAAAAAACAACAACAAACAAACCCGTGGACCAATAAGCCCCAACTTATCTGCCCCTGTGGACCAATAAACCCCAACTTATCTGCCCATGTGGGCCAATAAGCCCCAGCTTATTTGCCCATGTTGGCCAATAAGAGCAGCCATTTAGAATCTAGATTTTTTCCTACCCTCCCCTACAAAATATTTTCTGACAAAAAAATCATACATCATATGGAAATTTTTCTGTCATGCATACACTTGTAGTTGTAGATAAATTATCGTTCTACTCTAATCAAAGAGCAGGAAATCGACATTTTAGTCCCAAACTCGCCGATCCAGGTGCCCCCCCCCAACCTTAAGTATTATGAGTTAGTTCAGTTAGGAGGCAGGATTTTCTGTTTAAAGTAAAATAGCAATACTTGCGTTTACGTGCCTGTTTATTTATCTGTACACTATCTTAAAACCGTCTTTATCACAAACAGGGCAACAGTTTTCAACTCCGACAGCAGAGCGTCGAAGGTATCTAGATTCTAGGCCTAGATCAAGGGATCAAAGATTGCACTCGGGAAACTTTTTGTTTTTGTTATTATGTAACTCTCCAACGCTGTAACATTACATTATAGTCTTAACTTTTCTAATGGGAAGTAACTCCGATCTCACCATGCTAGTGGTTACTCGTTTCTCTTCTTTCATTCAATGGTGAGGGGGATTATAAAACACTAACAGTAATAGTAGGTCTACCGAAAGGGTTTCATTCTTGAGAGAATAAAGTTTCATTCTCTGGTAGTGTTGGGAGATATCAGTATTTTCCATATCGATACGATACGAAAGTTCATTCTTTCGATATTGTGTTACAAACGGATATGTTTTGTGCTACGATATTTTAGGACATTTTGATTCGAGACCATTTAGATATGATTTGGACGACCGTTTTGTCTCTGTCTGTCTGTCTAACTCTCTGTATGTCTGTCTGTTTGTCTGTATCTCTGTCTCCATCTGTCTGTCTGTCTGTCTGTCTCACTCTCTCTCTGTCTGTCTGTCTCACTCTCTGTCTGTCTGTCTCTGTCTCCCTCTCTCTCTCTCACTCTCTCTCTCTCTCCATCTCTCCCTGTCTGTCTGTCTGTCTGTCTGTCTGTCTCTGTCTCTCTCTGTCTCTCTCTCTCTCTCTCATTCTGCCTGTCTCTTTCTCCCTGTGTTTGTCTCTTTCTGTCTCCCTGTCTCTATCTATCTCTCTCTCTGTATATGTGTGTGTCTCTGTATGTTTATGTTTCTCTCTCTCATTCACATCTCTCTCTCTCTCTCTCTCTCTCTCTCTCTCTCTCTCTTTCTCTTTCTCTCTCTCTCTCTCTCTCTCTCTCTCTCTCTCTCTCTCTCTCTCTCTCTCTCTCGCATCCTGTCTGTCTCTCTGTCCCTTAGTCTCTTCTTCTCTTTGTCTCCCTGTCTCCGGCTCTCTCTTTCTGTATATCTCTCTCTATATATATCTATCTCTCCCCCTCTCTCTCTTTATCTATCTATCTATATATCTATAAAATATATATATATATATATATATATATATATATATATATATATATATATATCTGTGTCTCTGTGTCTGCCCCCTCTCGTGTCTCTTTCTCTCACGCTTTCTCTCTCTCTCTCTCTCTCTCTCTCTCTCTCTCTCTCTCTCTCTCTCTCTCTCTCTCTCTCTCTCTCTCTCTCTCTCTCTCTCTCGTCACAAAAGACACCGAGGAAAAACACACATGCCAACACAAGTGCCGGTGACCAAACACATTCGTTTCTTTGACTTCACAACACACACGCACTGTTCATGGCCAGATGTCCGCGCTTATGTGATAGTGATAGCTATTATACACTCTCGTGCTAACATTTACAAGAAGGAAACGCATGCTATTTAAGGATAGGGATGTTAGGCTCAGGCAAATTTCATCCCTGTTAGATCTGTAAAGAATAGTGTATAGTCGCTTGACTGATGATGACTTGAGACTTTTTCCGGTAACGACCATTTCCAGGTCTTTTTATTTTTCATGTTTTTTTTTCCATTTTTCTTAGTTTCGCTTTTTGTCAATTTTTTCTCTCGAAATATCGATATTTAGGTGTCGATGTTGATATGATACGTCATTTTACGACATATCGATATTTCGATACGATATGCCACTTCGATATGCATTGCCAAACAACGTTACGTTATATCTTGTAATCTGAACACGCTTCTAGCTCTTGAAAAGTGAGACCCAAGTACGCGTTAAAGTAAGACTGGATCTATTTCTGTTAGATCTACTCTAATTGCTGATTGTGCTTTTAACTGTCATCATCACAATGGATTGCATGCCGACTCAGGATATCGGAAATGATTTCAGTGAAGAAATAGAAGATTCGCAAGAAGACCCATGGGGTCGTCTTTTTCCTCTGGGAAGCAGCTTCACCGCTCTTGGTAAGTCAGGTGTTTTTTTCTTTCAGTTTAAAAATCATGACTCTATATCTATTGATTTATGGATATATTCTTACATAATCATTCAACTAGCTTTTGACTCTTAGGCAAGCTTTTCATACTAACGCTCTGACAGTATATATAGCTTTTATCAACACTATTTGTTTGTTTGTTTACTCAATGGATTCAAAACAATATAGCTGTTTTAGGCTTGTTTAGGCTTTGATTTTGGTATGTTGTGATGTAGACTGTTAGTATTTTAGATAGACTATAACTATAACTATAGATATCATAGTAGAATCTAGAGGCAGGGGCCTTGTTGGCTTGTAGATGTAGAGAAAAGGAACTCAGTGATCCAGAGGCAAGGGAGGAGTTTCATAGTTGGATACCTGCTATTATGTTAAATCCTAGAAATAGAAAAGCACGCTGGGTTCTCCTTTTAATTAAAACAATTGATGTCCCGAGGACACACGGAAGGGTTGACCAAATATAGAATATCAGTTGGTTGTCAATTTTTTAAATAAATGGGAATGAATTGAAAATTAAGGGGGGAGGGGGAGGGAGGGAGGGGGTTTAATGTAAACCCAGTGCAAAAAACAAGGGGGGCAGGGGTTAACTAAGGCAAGCCCCCCCCCAAAACGTGCTGGATGATCTAGATACGTTTTTTGGGTATGGTCGGCTTCGTGGGATTACTTCCCACGCCTCTGACAGACCTGCCTAGTTTTACAAATTTACCTTTGAACTGTTACGGAAAATTGATGCTGATTATGGGACTACGAACTAATCCATTGGGAAAATGACTTTTTTGTAGAGTGAGTTTTGGTGGAAAAAATTTGAATCTCGTTCAAGTTCTCTTGCTACCTCTCTTTTTCTCTCCTCTCGCTCTATTCCTCTATCTCTCTCTTGTTAGCTCCTTTCTTTCTTTCCCTCTCTCTCTCTCTCTCTCTCTCTCTCTCTCTCTCTCTCTCTCTCTCTCTCTCTCTCTCTCTCTCTCTCTCTCTCTCTCTCTCTCTTCTTCCCTCTCTCTCTCTCTCTCTCTCTCTCTCTCTCTCTCTCTCTCTCTCTCTCTCTCTCTCCTTCCCTCTCTCTCTCTCTCTCTCTCTCTCTCTCTCTCTCTCTCTCTCTCTCTCTCTCTCTCTCTCTCTCTCTCTAATATGTACCATACAGGTACAGAATGTATTCCAGACGAGGTAGTCAGCCCACACATACTCATACTATCATGTGGTTAAACATGCATCATGCATAGAAATGAGAATTTATTGAACGTCAACATTTAGGACACTCACAAGCAGCATTTATGTAACATTAAAGAAGACATACTTAACTTACATACAGACTGATGGACAAACAATGCAATGACAATAAAACAGACATTACAAAGGATTGTGGCCATAATAACATTGATATTACAGACTGGAAGTAAATGATATTATGTGATTAATAACTGGCAGAGAAATTGAAGCTTCCTTTTTTCACTTCTTACCACTGTGTTGTCTTTCAAAGTTTGTTTTTATAAGATGCTCAGGATCAACTTTCAGTTGGTACACACTATTTGTAAGAAAAATTACAGGAAAATGTTGGTAAAAAGAGGAATCGGGATGGACCATTTTTGGTTTTGTGAAACCCGCCTATTATATATTATATGTATAAAAACTTGTCTTTTGAGTCATGAATTAAATGGCCTTTTTTTCTTAAATGAATGAAAATTGATTGTAAATCCTGAATTTTTTTCTTAAATACAGCTGAAGGACTAAAGAGGATATTTTTTGGTGATTCTTGTTTGATTTTCTGCAGTATTTTCCCACTGCATACTGTATGTGAATTTATAACATGGGCATACAGAATTTATGTCACAATAGATGATCTGTAATTTCAAAGAGATGTTCTTCGTTGGAAACTGATGATCATACATAAATTTTATATACACATGATATATTGTGTGACTGTCTCTATCATTTTGCCTTACAAACAGGAAACATATTTAAAGGTATTGAAAAAGTGCTAATCTTTATCATATATACTATAATACTACGATACATGTGTTGTTTTCAACTTTCCTGAATTTTTTATCATATTATATAACATTTATCTCTTCTTCATGTGTGTTTTTTTAAATGAAAATAAAAAATTATATGTATATTATTATATTTATAGAATACTCATATTTCTTTTATCTTTTTTATTTTTAGACCTGATCACTGATGAATACAGCTTTGGAAGGGGAGAAAACTGTGACGTTCCCTTTAGCAGTCAGACAGCAAAGAAACATCAGTGTTTTCAAGCCTACAGCAAAGTTCATTTCAAAATAGTTAGGGTTAGTTGAATTTTATTGGGCCTTGCCTGATTGTTGTATGTATAATGTTAAAAACTAGTTTCGGACAATTCATAAAATCCTTAGCTTAACTCAATCCCACCTAAGCCCCACTCCCTGAATCTACCCCCTGTACCTAACACAAGGGAAATAACTTCCACAATTTTGACAAACTTTTTAAAAAATCACTACAGACAGGCACCCAGACATGATAAAAATATGAAATAAACTGCAAAAAATTCCTAGAAGACTAAAGTTTTATTTCCATATAAAAATAAGAGTTAAAAAAAAAAAATTACTTGCTAAAAAAAATTTCAAACTGACCAAAAGCGAAAAAAATCAAGAAAGACCACAAGAAGCCTTACAGGTAAGTCCAATTAGCACAATCCAGAGGAGGGAATCAATAATATAATAATACACAAAGTTCATAAACAGTCCAGTCCAATGTCAATAAATCCAAGAATGAATAAAAAATATCCCCCCTGCCCCAAAAATCTCATCAATCACACATGCACAATTATAATCTATCGATTACCAAAAGCGAACAAAAAAAACCCCAAATCCACAAGAACACAATCCAGAGAAAGGAATCATTAATTTATATATATAATAGTACTACGTTCAAACAGTCCAGGCCACAGTCAATAAATCCAAGAATGAATAAATATAATCTAATATCCCCCCACCTCATCAAAGTGAATAACCCTAGGCCTTTCTGCGTTGTTTAGATCATCCAACCTTTGTCCATTCAAGATTATGATGTAGATCTAGATCTACTTCTCCTTCACCACTCCCCTCGTCCTCCTCTTAGTCGTTCTCAACTACGAGATCGGCATCAATGTCCGGTAGATCTACATTATCTTCATCTTCTTCATCTAAATTCAAAGTTAAAGGATTATAATCGTGACCGTGTAGGTCTCAGTCATCCGTTACATTACGGAACAAATTCAACAGGTCGTCCATTGTAAAGCGCGAGGTCGATTTTGAATTTTGGTAGAAAAAAATTGCGTGTAATTTCAAGCGAGGATAGCTTCGCAATGAAGCAACGTAGAAACGAAAGGAAAAGCCCTAAAAATACCCGGATATGGCACCTACAACGGAAGTCTCGTGAAATTATAATTGAACGAGATTTCCGGTATTTATAAAGGTTTGAAATAGCGAAAGTGCTACGTCACCGGGCGACTACGGGCGATCTAGGTAGGCGCACGGCTCTAGCGAACGGGCGACTACGGGTGCTGTAGGTGGGATTGAGTTAAAGTTAAGAGATAAATTTAGAATGGTTTTTTTTTTAATGATGGCTTTGTAAATCACAAATTTGATAGTACAGTGAAGTATGTCACACTTTCTTTTTTCAACCATCTGTGATCATTGTTTGTTTTCTAGTTTGTAAAATTGTTTCTTTTACTTGATATATATAATTGGAGTTTTATTTATCATGGTTAATTTTATATGTTTATGAAAGCTTTTTTAACGTACAACCTTGTACTTATTTCTTTGTCTTCAGAAAAGTACGAAAACTGGCGTTAATGTTTTCTTAGAAGATACAAGTAGCAATGGAACATTTGTCAATGGAGACAAAGTTGGTACGTGTTACAAATTCATTTACGTTGCTTCATATGTTGGGGGGGGGGAGCTTGCTTCTCCCATGGTTTTAGCTAGAATACCTTGTGGGCAGTTGGCAGGTGCTACTGATGGCTCCTGGTGGTGTCGGTGGCCGAGCGGTTAGGTTGCCCGACTGGGGATCATTAGGTTCTGGGTTTGACTCCCAGTAATGCTAGGTCCAACGTTGTGTTCCTTGGTATGACAAGCATTTCCCCCTTTTACCCAGATGCAAATGGGTACAAGCACTAGCTTGGGAGTAAATAAACCTGCGTCAGATTAGCGTCATGGCCAGGAGGTTATTATTATCACCTGTTCCATTCCATGCTATTGAAACCAGGGTAAGCTCCGGTTCTATGGGTCATAACGACCTTGAAGGATCTATACTTATTTTGCCTTACTGGTAGGTCCTACGTCCTTCCCTTCGCTCTTTAACATGTCTTTCACTTTGCTGTTTCTTCTTAATTTACCCTAAGATCCCCACATAGAATGGATGGAGTAAATTTCAATGAAACACAAAAATTCAATCGATCAATGCAGATTGTCATAGATGTCTACAAAACTGAAAATGTGGATGGAAAAGAAATGGTTTTGTTCGTTTTTGCATTTCCCCCTTCTTTCATTTTTCCTCATATTTGACAATGCTGTCAAGTATCAGTGAGCTTTCCAGACATTTGCTTTTATTTTGTTTTTCTCAGGTAAAGGCAAGAAACAAGTTCTGAACAACAATGATGAGATTGCACTGGCAATGAAGAAGAACAAAGGTACAAAAAATCTTCATCTCGCTTTCTCCAAGGTCTGCTTTTTGGTCTTTTACCTTGGGTTTTAGCATTGCATGCTGATTTAGCTATTCTATTATCATTCATTCTGTTTACATACCCTAACCATCTCAGTTGATTTATTTCTATCTTAGTTTTTATGTTTAATCTCTTATTGTTGTGTTTCTGATTTTGTCTTTTTAATTTTCCTTACTGCTCTTCTTATATATTTCAATTCAGCTGCCTGTACTCTACTGTATTCCCTTACTTTATTTTAAAAAAGAAGGTTTTAGAGGCGTTTTATTGAAATTGCCGCCTAGCTTCGAACACTCACGCTCATTTAGATGACAGTTATTACGCAAATGAACACTTACGCTCAACTCTATTTAGATGACAGTTATTACGCAATGAACACTTACACTCAACTCTAACCTTTTAGATGATAGTTACACTTACACTCAACTCTATTTAGATGACAGTTATTACGCAATGGACACTTACACTCAACTCTATTTAGATGACAGTTATTACGCAATGAACACTTACACTCAACTCTATTTAGATGACAGTTATTACACAATGAACACTTACACTCAACTCTATTTAGATGACAGTTATTACGCAATGGACACTTACACTCAACTCTATTTAGATGACAGTTATTACACAATGAACACTTACACTCAACTCTATTTAGATGACAGTTATTACACAATGAACACTTACACTCAACTCTATTTAGATGACAGTTATTACACAATGAACACTTACACTCAACTCTATTTAGATGACAGTTATTACGCAATGAACGCTTACACTCAACTCTATTTAGATGACAGTGATTACACAATGAACGCTTACTCTCAACTCTATTTAGATGACATTTATTACGCAATGAACACTTACACTCAATTCTATTTAGATGACAGTTATTACACAATGAACGCACTTACACTCAACTCTATTTAGATGACAGTTATTACGCAATGAACACTTACACTCAACTCTATTTAGATGACAGTTATTACGCAATGGACACTTACGCTCAACTCTCACTTACACCCAACTCTATTTAGATGACAGTTATTACACAATGTACACTTACCTCAACTTTATTTAGATGACAGTTATTACGCAATGAACACTTACACTCAACTCTATTTAGATGACAGTTATTAAACAATGGACACGTAACGCTCAACTCTCACTTACACCCAACTCTATTTAGATGACAGTTTTTACGCAATGGACACTTACACTCAACTCTATTTAGATGACAGTTATTACGATGACAATGGACACTTACACTCAACTCTATTTAGATAACAGTTATTACGCAATGGACACTTACACTCAACTCTATTTAGATGACAGTTATTACGCAATGGACACTTACACTCAACTCTATTTAGATGACAGTTATTACGCAATGGACACTTACACTCAACTCTATTTAGATGACAGTTATTACACAATGAACGCTTACACTCAACTCTATTTAGATGACAGTTATTACGCAATGAACACTTACCCTCAACTCTATTTAGATGACAGTTATTACGCAATTTAACACTTACCCTCAACTCTATTTAGATGACAGTTATTACACAATGAACGCTTACTCTCAACTCTATTTAGATGACAGTTATTACGCAATGAACACTTACACTCAACTCTATTTAGATGACAGTTATTACGCAATGGACACTTACACTCAACTCTATTTAGATGACAGTTATTACGCAATGAACACTTACATTCAACTCTATTTAGATGACAGTTATTACGCAATGAACACTTACACTCAACTCTATTTAGATGACAGTTATTACGCAATGGACACTTACACTCAACTCTATTTAGAAGACAGTTATTACGCAATAAACACTTACCCTCAACGTTATTTAGATGACAGTTATTACGCAATGAACACTTACCCTCAACTCTATTTAGATGACAGTTATTACACAATGAACACTTACACTCAACTCTATTTAGATGACAGTTATTACGCAATAAACACTTACACTCAACTCAGTTTAGATGACAGTTATTACGCAATGGACACTTACACTCAACTCTATTTAGAAGACAGTTATTACGCAATAAAACACTTACCCTCAACTCTATTTAGATGACAGTTATTACGCAATGAACACTTGCCCTCAACTCTATTTAGATGACAGTTATTACGCAATGAACACTTACACTCAACTCTATTTAGATGACAGTTATTACGCAATGGACACTTACAATCAACTCTATTTAGATGACAGTTATTACACAATAAACACTTACACTCAACTCTATTTAGATGACAGTTATTACGCAATGAACACTTACACTCAACTCTATTTAGATGACAGTTATTACGCAATGGACACTTACAATCAACTCTATTTAGATGACAGTTATTACGCAATAAACACTTACACTCAACTCTATTTAGATGACAGTTATTACACATGACAGTTTATTACGCAATGGAAAATCACTTACACTCAACTCAACTTTATTTAGATGACAGTTATTACGCAATAAACACTTACACTCAACTCAGTTTAGATGACAGTTATTACGCAATGAACACTTACACTCAACTCAGTTTAGATGACAGTTATTACGCAATAAACACTTACACTCAACTCAGTTTAGATGACAGTTATTATGCAATGAACACTTACACTCAACTCTATTTAGATGACGACCATGGAATGTTGACTGTAACTCTTGTTTTCAGCTTACGTTTACATGGACTTGGATGCTATTGGGGAATCTAGTCTACCGTCCGAGTTGACTGAGAAGTATACCCTGACCAAGACACTAGGCCGGTAAGGAGCTTTGATGTATGTACGTCACACACCACTGGTCTTTTCATCCTCCCATAGTTACACAGGGAGGACTCAGCAGTCCAGAGGCAAGGTGTCTTGTCTCTCAACCAAATGGCAGGTTTGGAAAGTTGTCTCAAACTATTTCAAGAAACAACCTACTCCCCTGGTTCAAAGTGGGTGGATTGACACCTGGTCCCGTATTTCAAAAAGGAGGTCCCAAGTGCAGATCACAACACTTGTGTACATCAAATATTTCTTGGCTGTTAACATGGGCAGTCTGGGCAAAATAAAAAAAAACCTCATAGATCGCTTTAAGTTGTAGATGTGAGTAAACATTAAATCAAATCAAACCCGTAGTTTCATTGATGGCACTATATACTATTTTCAAACAGGTGTGTGTTGGGGGGGGGGATCGAGATAAAGGATGCTGGAATAGAACCTGTCATAGCTCAAAATAAAGAAGTTAGGCTGAGAATTCAGAAAGTACATTGAATTACTTGAAAAATTGAAAACTTCTACGCCAGCATGTAACAAACTTTGCACCTCACACAGTTACAATACACAACCATTGTTTTTGTTCAATACATTGCGTGTACATCGTAACATTAGAAATGAAGATAGCTGACCTACTTTCATCATGGTTTTCATTTTGGGAAGGGGGGTAGAATGGATTTTTCTTGGGTATACAACACTGACATCATCTTAAAGTGACACAGAAACAAAAATTGGCGTTAGTTTTTTCACAAAAATGAAATAGATAATTTCTCTACTGCAGCTTAAAACAGCCATGTCTCAAGCAATGCAGTAGGCCTAGGCTGCACCAGTTAGCATATTTGTGTATTGTCACTAGTGTGCTACCATATATTGGTCTGAGTCTTTAGACCAAGATGAAACCGATTCATTTGAACACTTCTCATCCTATGATCTATCATCAGAGTAAATGAAGATCAAATGCATTTGTGAGCTATCGTGGATCTTTCATTTTGGCCTGAGTCACTGCTGGCTGAGTCAGACCCAAAGGGTTTTCCTCACATTTCTAGAAACCATCAAACATGAGTTGGGCCAAAAAGTTAGCACACTGACGATGCCATGATCACAAGTCATTTACACCGTATTATTAACACCCTTTTCTGCTTGTTTCCAGAGGTGCTTGTGGAGAAGTGAAGTTGGCCTTTTCAAAGGGATCCTGTGAAAAGTATGCCTGCAAGATAATTTCAAAGAAGAAATTTTCAGTTGGAGGAAAATCTCAAATCGTAAGACCAATTTACTTAGATAGCATGCGCACACACCTCCTTATTTAGACTGACGAACTTGTGAAAGCTTTTTGCATGACAAGAATTTTGGTTAATTATGTCAAAATTTGCTTTGTCTAAAAGCTGAGAGAAAATGCTGTTAAGTCATGTATCTACTGCTTTTTTTCTTCTCCAGAATATGACGGCACAAGTAATGGGGAGGTGAAAATTCTCAAGGCATTAAAACATGTATGTACTTTCTCAATTTTTTTTTCTTCCAATTGTTTTTATTAGTGTTTTGAAAATTGTAGATCATCATCAGAGATTGATTGTATTTGCTGTTGATGAAGCATAATACTGCTGACTCTCTTCTCTCTCTCTCTCTCTCTCTCTCTCTCTCTCTCTCTCTCTCTCTCTCTCTCTCTCTCTCTCTCTCTCTCTCTCTATCTAAGCTCTAAGCTCTATATTTGCTTTGTTTTCATTTGTTCAGCCTTTGTCATCAACTGGTGTCTATTCATATCTGCCAAGAGGGAGACAGAGGGACAGGTTTTATCTGTCAAAGCTGTTGTGTTATTCACAAGAATCTATGTCGTTAGGACCTGATATCATGGTCTGTTAGAACAATAAAGGTGTCTCGTCTAAATTTTTCTTGTTATCTTGAAAACAAACTCACAATTTAAATGAAATGTAACCCTCTTCTTCGACAGCCCTGCATCATCGCTATAGAGGACGTCATAGACACGGAAGAGATGCTTTACATTCTTTTGGAGCTGTGAGTAACTTTATCCTTTCCTTCTTTTTATTTCTAAAAACTTTATCTGCACACCGTCATGATTATTGAAAATTCACAACTGCATTTTGGAAGAATCTGAAGCGCAGTGGTAATTGTGTGGTTTGTACTTTTGTTTAAAGAAAAATGGAGGAAATCTGAGTGTAATTGGGTCACAAGGGGGCGTCACGTCCTATGCAATTAAGTCAAGTCAAGTCAATAAACACATTTTGAGGAGAAATAAATGCTTTAAAAAATGGCAAGGCATAGCGCAAGTAAATTTGTGGCTTTACGCACATTTTCCCCACTCGGCCCAGGTGCAAATGGATACACGCACTAGCTTGGGGAATATAAAAAAACCTGTATCAAACTAGTGTCCTGTCCAGGAGGAGGTGATTGTTATTTACCTATTTCGCTTCACGCTCTATAAAAAGATAAGCTCTGGCTCTGTGGCCCTGAAGGAACTTCACTACTGATGACAGCGAATGTGATAATAAATGTAATTTCCATATCGTCGAATGTATAGTTATGACATTTTATTCTGATTCGATGAGATGTGCACAATAATGTGTCTGCCGAAAGTTGTCGAAGTTTGGTCTTCATTCTAATATAAATCTTCATACTTTTTTCTTGATTACGTCATTGAAACATCTTTCAAGTTTTTACCTTTCCTAATGGTCACATTTTAGTTTTCTATATATATTGCAGCAAACAAAGTAAAAAGAAGAGTAGACCATAGATGAAATTCCAAGGTTTAATATTCTTTTGCATCAATTGTTTTTTTGATAAATTGTCTGTCCCGTGTTGTTAAATTTAGAATCTAAAATCGCAAAAGACTCATAATAGAACTGGAAGCACTGTCAAACATCTTTTTTTTTAATAAATAAATTTCTTGAGTCAGGCCTCCTTCCATTGAAGTCTCAGAAATGATTGGCATGAACATGAAAGAAGACCATGGTCCTGAAAAATAATAGTTTGCTTATTTCATTGAGGATCAAAGACGTTTAAATTTGTTAACTTCCTTTTCTTAGAACTGGTTTTCTGTGACTCAACCATTCATCCAGTTATCTCTTTACTTGTAAGATTGGATTTTGGGTCCAAAGGGAACGAAAGTTAGAGAATGTTCCACAAACTGGTAACAGACAAAAGATGCTGAAGAAGAAGATACGGATGTTGTTTGCTGTTTTATCAGGGTTTCATGTCTCTGATGTTCATCATTGCTTTGCAGGGTTGAAGGAGGAGAGCTGTTTGACAAGGTCATTGCCATAGAGAAGTACTCAGAAGACGTGGCCAAGTTCTTGTTCTTCCAGATGGCCACAGCCATCAAGGTAGGTTGACTTTCAGTTTTCTATGCCATCTCGTGTTCTTCGGTGGCTGAGTGGAAAGGCTGCTGGATTGGGGATCATGAGGTTTTGGGTTCAAATCCTAGCCAAGCTAGGTTCGACCTTGTGCTCCTTGGGAAAGACACGTAACACACATTTTCTCCACTTGACCCAGGTGCAAATGGGCACAGGCACTAACTTGGCGGGGGGGTTCTGGAAATGCCATTTTTGTCGAAAATGGGACAAATCTAGTCTATCGTACTAGTGGATAGAGCAGTTCATTCCCGTCATAATGATATCATAAAAGAAGCACAGTATCGATTCTTTTAATTTATAGGAATTTTTTTAGAGACGATATAGGCCTATCTTTCAACACAGCTATTATACAATAAAAGCCAGAAATATTATCTAAAGTATAGCAAGTGGGTACTCATTTTGATGGTCACAATGAACGCTATCCAAAACAAACTTAGTGTAGTTCACAATACTGTGCACGTTAAAGATCCCTTGGCTGCTTACAGGGCAGTCAGTATGAAATTAAAAATCCTACCAAAACCCCCCGAAATCACCTTCAAGGGTTTTGTTTTACAGAGGTAGTCCCCATCTCTGGTTAATGTTGAAATGTATCATTGAGACACTATGCCATTGAAAGCTGTGTTTCGTTATAGTTTACCATGATTTGTGTAACAGTGGCCGTAAATTGACCTGGATTTTTTGTGGTCATTTGATCAGCCACATTCAAAATGATATGCCAATGATGGACAATAAAGTTTATTATTGTTATTGACTATTCTATTATTGTTATTATTTAATTATTTGTAGTGATATTATATACGTTGGAATGTACTCAAGTGCCTCTGAACACCATTATGGTGGATAATACAAATTTCTATTATTTAGTATTTTTACTATTATTATAATTATTATTAAATGTCCGTTTTAATGAAATGTAGCTTTTGTAATGAATTCTCTCGTTAGTCAGTATGTGATATTATTATAGTTTTGATGTTACAAATAACGAAGGTGAAAAATTCTAACCTTTGTATATGCTCACTGCTCCTCCCTTTACTCACTTCCAGTATCTACATGACCAAGGTATCACACACAGAGATCTGAAGGTAATAATATTTCACTTAATTATGTGTGTTATTATCAAGTCCATTTATTGACCTGGGTAAATTGTTTTTCTGGGACAAGTATTATTTCACGAGCTTATGAAAACTTGGAATTTAATTTCTTATCAAATTCTATAAGTGGTTGATTTCTAAACAATTTGGAAAAATTCTATAAGTGGTTGATTTCTAAACAATTTGGAAAAATTCTATAAGTGGTTGATTTCTAAACAATTTGGAAAAATTCTATTGTTAAAGTACCGCAAAGAGTGGCGTCAGTGGCCGAGTGGTTAGGCTGCTGACTGGGGATCACGAGGTCCCGGGTTTGAATCCTGGCAAAGTCAGGTCCGACGCTGTGTTCCTCAGGAAAGGCACTCAACATGCATTTTCCCCACTCAACCCAGATGCAAATGGGTACAAGCACTAGCTAGTTTGGCAATTAAACCTGTGTCAGACTAGCGTCCTGTCCAGGAGGTGATTATTATCACCTGTTCTGCTTCAGGCTATTGACACCGGGATACACTCCGGCTCTGTGGGCCGAACGACCTTGAAGGAAATTTAGGTACCAAAGTACTTCAATGGCTTAGAGGGAAGAGCAGAGTAACTCGCCTTTATCTGAAAAAGTGTAAATCTTCAAGAACTGTCGGAAAGTGTCGTCTTACTGGCTGATTCGTGTCAATGAATCGGTATTGATCGCTGTGTCGTGCAAAAAAAGTGGTCCAAAAAGGTTGCATCAAGCTCAGATTACTAGGCGCTAAAAGCTGTTGTTGTCAATCCCAGTACATTCCAAATGACGCGTTAGCCACGCTCACGAATAGCTGCGTAAACCGGTGAGCTGTGTACGTCAAACTCAGAGTTTTATGGTTAGGGTTTGGTTTGGGTAGTTTTCTGTGAAGAGTTAAGAAAAATTTATCAATGAAATGTTCCATTTTCTGTGGGGAAATTTCAACTTCATTATTTAGTCTCTTTGTTATGAAATGTATATCATTGAAGATCGTCGTTCTATTATTTTGATACGGTTTTGATTTATTTTAATGCAACTATTATTCCTCTCATGTGTAGTAGTGGTATAAGTTGAAAAGTAAGTAATTTTCCCTCAAGGCCATTACGATCCATTGAGCCAGAGTTTATCCCAGTTCCTAGTCCCATTGGTAAAAATGGGATCCCGTGTGCAGATCACAACACTCTGTTTAAAATCCTACCAAAGGCCCTGAGACCACCTTAGTTGTGGATAAGCTCTGGCTCTGTGAACATGTCAATTTTTTTTGGAAAGAACTGTTTGTTTTATTTCCACACTCAATACATAAAGGTTTTTGTGTTACTTTTATTTTGCAGCCTGAAAATATTCTTCTGGCAACCGACGACTTAGAAACTCTTATTAAGGTAGGTATTTCATTCTAGAGCCTTTCAAAAATTTTATTACCTTGTCTTTGAATTATAACACTGAAGAAGGTGTAATTCTCTTCAAGTAAATTGTAGTCAAACAAACATTTTTTTTTCTCTCAAATTAATGTCATGGTAAAAAAAAAAAGTTAAATGGTTTCCACTTTCATTACTTCTTTAATTTAAAAAAAAACGATTCCAAACTTTTTCTGAGCATACAGCATAACGTGGTGTGAGTTTGCTGGTGCTTTCCACACCAACTTTGTCTTTTGGTCAAGTCAGAGTGTCAGAATAGACCAGGTTATCCATTTTGTTTTGCTGCTTTGTTAACAGGAGGGCCATGAAACGTCTGGCTAGGACTTGGGAAGGGGACTCGGTAGCCCAGAGGCAGGGTGTCAGCCTCTCAAGCAAAAGGTTGTGGGTTCAAGTCTCGACGATTGAAATTTTATTTTTTTTTTTTTTGGAACACCTACCCCGCTGGTCCTGGTAGGTAGATCGACGCCTAGTCCCATCGGAGACGGACTATAGAAAGGAAGTCCCATGTGCAGATCACAACACTGTGCACGTTAAAGATCCCTTGGCTGTTGACCGGAGAGTCCAGGCAAAATTACAAATCCTACCAAAAGCCCTGAGATCACCTTAGTTGTGGATGTGGGTAAATATCAAATCAATGGGGATGGGGAATCGAACTCAAGTCCCACATAGAGTGGTAGTCAGACACTGTAGTGACAGGTCTTAACAGTATCACGGAGGTCATGGTACAGACATCTCAATTTAAAGGAAGGGATCAATGTGGTATTAAAGTTGATTAATCAGGGTCAGCATTCAATTCTTTAAATGGAGTTAGAATTTAAACTCCAGTTTTTACTCTTGTGACTGAAGTGTAATTGTGCATCTAGCTATACGCAGAGAAGAACATCGTCAGAACGCCCCTATGTGTGGACCATACATAGCCTGAAAAGAATTTTTTTTGTAGAAATGCTTAGCATTAGAAGATGATGATGTAAATGTTATGAAAACGGTAAAAAATGCAATTTAAAAAGAGAAAGAATTACTGTTTTTGTAAGTTTACGATTTTTGTTAAATTGGGAAGTGTCATGTTCTACAAGAAAAAGAAGATAAAGATGAAAGATGGATTTATAGTCCGTATTCCCGCAAAATTTCAGGTCATTTCATTCAACTACCAGGGGAGCAACAGTACAGCAGCCTGTTAGGTGCTTTGTACTTGCTCTCTGACGAGATATTTCTTTACCTATAGCTGGATACTGGTTGGTAACCTGTCAAGTGAGGAAAGCAGAGTGAATTACCTTTCCTAAGTGTACAACGTTGTGAAAAAACACCTGGGCAAACCATGGGATTTGAACCTGTATCACCGTGATTACATACACTAGGGTTTAGCTACAACGCCACTATATAGAATGACTATATTTTGATAGTTACTCATATGTATACTAAAAGGAAAAACCCAAACTTACAAGCAAAAACAAAAGTCACTTCTGAAGGCTTCTCCTCCTTGATATTTTGTTTTGTAAGTTAACGATTATTATTAACTAAGTAAAATGTCACGTCACAGTGTTATGTTCTACAAGAAAAGGAAGAGACGCATGTAAACTTCTGTTATATTTTCCTCATCCCTCATCCCTCATGTAGGTGACAGATTTTGGTTTGTCAAAGTTTGTGGATGCTGGATCTATGATGAAGACGTTTTGTGGCACGCCGACCTATCTCGCTCCTGAAATTTTGCTCACAGCTGGAAGTGGAACTTATACCAAAGCCATTGATTGCTGGAGTCTGGGTGTCATCCTGTTCATTCTGTAAGTTACTAGAGTCTGGGTGTCATCCTGTTCATTCTGTAAGTTATTAGAGTCTGGGTGTCATCCTGTTCATTCTGTAAGTTATTAGAGTCTGGGTGTCATCCTGTTTATTCTGTGTTAAGAGTTATTAGAGTCTGGGTGTCATACTGTTCATTCTGTAAGTTATTAGAGTCTGGGTGTCATCCTGTTCATTCTGTAATTTATTATAGTCTGGGTGTCATCCTGTTCATTCTGTAAGTTATTAGAGTCTGGGTGTCATCCTGTTCATTCTGTAATTTATTAGAATCTGGGTGTCATCCTGTTCATTCTGTAAGTTATTAGAGTCTGGGTGTCATCCTGTTCATTCTGTAAGTTATTAGAGTCTGGGTGTCATCCTGTTCATTCTGTAAGTTATTAGAGTCTGGGTGTCATCCTGTTCATTCTGTAAGTTATTAGAGTCTGGGTGTCATCCTGTTCATTCTGTAAGTTATTAGAGTCTGGGTGTCATCCTGTTCATTCTGTAAGTTATTAGAGTCTGGGTGTCATCCTGTTCATTCTGTAAGTTATTAGAGTCTGGGTGTCATCCTGTTCATTCTGTAAGTTATTAGAGTCTCCTGTTCATTCTGTTAAGTTACAACTCTAGTTTGTGGGGATACTACTGAACACGTTGAAAGTGTTAGTCAGATCTTGTTTGCTTTGCATTAGTGGGCGGTAGGCAGGTTCTGCTGGTAGGTCCTATTTCTCTTTGTTCACATTTTTACTTACCTTTCATCTTGCCATTTCGTAGACATTTGTTAATGAATATCTGTAAGTTAAAATAGAATTCCTCTTGTGTTTTTCAACATTTCAGCTCCATATAATATAAGAGCTGACTTCGCATTCGAAATCAAATGTTTAAAAAAATATTTTTTTCGGACATGCTGCCAGATTTTCAAACATTCCAAAGTTGTAAAAGTGCCACTTGCTGGTAGCTTTATTATAATTTTCCATTTTTTAAAGATATGGTTTTGTTTTTAATGTGCACAGATTTGATGTACTTACGTAAGAAGAGAGAGAAAAAAAATATGGAAAGACAATTTTTTTCGTTCCAGCCTGTCAGGCTATCCCCGTTCTCAGACGAGCGTAAAGATATGCCCCTGCCAAAACAGATCCTGGGTGGCCACTACTCATTTCCCTCAAAGTACTGGGATGGCATCTCGGAAGATGGTAAGGCACGGCAGGGTGGATAGGCTTAGGATTTTTTCTTCTTCTTATAGTTGTGTTGTTATGGTTGTTGTTATTAGTGTTATGATTATTGTTCTTAGTAGTAGTAGTTGTAGTGGCACATGTTGTAGTAATAGTAATACAATAGATCGGCCAATCGGGAAAGAAATCTCAGGAGACAGAATTTTTTCTAAATGTTTTACCTCTAAACAGGAAATATCCCCTGCTTATGAGGACATTTTTCGCAGACTTGCATTGATTATCATGACCGTTTTCCGAATATTTATTTATTACAACACAATTGATACACTACTATTACTACTACTACATGTACTACACTACTATTACTACTACTACATGTACTACACTACTATTACTACTACATATACTACGCTACTATTACTACTACATATACTACACTACTATTACTACTACATATACTACACTACTATTACTACTACATATACTACACTACTATTACTACTACATATACTACACTACTATTACTACTACATATACTACACTACTATTACTACTACATGTACTACACTACTATTACTACTACATGTACTACACTACTATTACTACTACATATACTACACTACTATTACTACTACATATACTACACTACTATTACTACTACATATACTACACTACTATTACTACTACATGTACTACACTACTATTACTACTACATGTACTACACTACTATTACTACTACATATACTACACTACTATTACTACTACATATACTACACTACTATTACTACTACATGTACTACACTACTATTACTACTACATGTACTACACTACTATTACTACTACATGTACTACACTACTATTACTACTACATGTACTACACTACTATTACTACTACTACATGTACTACACTACTATTACTACTACATTACTACTACACTACTATTACTACTACATGTACTACACTACTATTACTACTACTACATGTACTACACTACTACTACTACTATTACTACTACTACATGTACTACACTACTATTACTACTACATGTACTACACTACTATTACTACTACTACATGTACTACATTACTATTACTACTACATGTACTACACTACTATTACTACTACATGTACTACACCTTGTTTATTTGGAATCATGGGATGATGTTTCTGGTTTACGTCAGGGGGTCTGTTTTCCTGACCTATAAGTTGTTTAATCTTCTGTTTTATTCCTTTGGTTTTTTTTCAACAGCAATCGACATCATCAAAAACATGATGGTGGTTGATCCCTCAAAACGGCTCACTTTTATGGAGGTTATGAACCATCCATGGCTCAAAGTAAGTACTCAGACACACAATTGACCATCCATGGCTCAAAGTAAGTACTCAGACACACAATTGACCATCCATGGCTCAAAGTAAGTGCTCACACACACAATGAACCATCCATGGCTCAAAGTAAGTACTCAGACACACAATTGACCATCCATGGCTCAAAGTAAATGCTCAGACACACAATGAACCATCCATGGCTCAAAGTAAGTACTCAGACACACAATTGACCATCCATGGCTCAAAGTAAATGTTCAAACACACAATCCATGAACCATCCATCCATGGCTCAAAGTAAATGTTCAAACACACAATGAACCATCCATGGCTCAAAGTAAATGTTCAAAACACACAATGAACCATCCATGGCTCAAAGTAAATGTTCAAACACACAATGAACCATCCATGGCTCAAAGTAAATGTTCAAACACACAATGAACCATCCATGGCTCAAAGTAAATGTTCAAACACACAATGAACCATCCATGGCTCAAAGTAAATGTTCAAACACACAATGAACCATCCATGGCTCAAAGTAAATGCTCAAACACACAATGAACCATCCATGGCTCAAAGTAAGTACTCAGACACACAATTGAAATTTGTTTGCTTTAGGAATGAAATTCGTCGTGGTGAATTTGATGTGCACGTCGATCTTGAATTGATTTGATTTATCCACAACTAAAGTATTTGAAATTTTTGCCGACTACTTTGCAAACAGCCAAGGATCTTTAACGTGCACAGAACGAGGATCTGCACACTGACCTCCTTTTTATCGTCCATCTCCGATGGGACTAGGTGTCGATCCACCTACCTGAATGGGGAGGGGGGGTAGATTTTGCTTGGGGAAAATCAAAAGACATTTCAATCGTTATGGGCTCTAATCCACTACCTTTTGATTGAGAGGCCGACACCTTGCCTCTGGACTACTGGAGCCCCACATGTTGATCCTTGAAGCTTATGGAAACAAGTTGGGTACGGCAACCTTGATCTCAACGCAATGGCATAGCTGTGTAGGTTTCTATGGCTTTCTGTCCGTAAGTCTGTATT
>JAXRKP010000361.1:223190-225690 GCA_037039925.1 Doris montereyensis | reverse complement strand
CTCTGAAAAAAATTGGGCTAACTGTCTGGCACCATATCTGCATTTAAGGGAAATTATATGGTCTTTCTATGATTTATGGCATGTTTATGTACTCCCAAAAATGCCATTTTTTGACAATTTTGACCAAAATCATGTGTCGCACAATGTATTTTTTCTCTATTTTAGTGCTGTGTCACAATAAATATGTGAAAGATAACAGTCTCATTGCTTGTTTTTCTGTTTTTCTATGTGTATGTCTGACGTATGCATGTAAAGTATTTAAGCTCATACCATTTTTATGGATTCTAGAGCCTCGTAAAATTGGCATAATTTCACATTTTGAATCATAGCGTAAAAACTTTTAAGTGGAAACATAATTGTAAAATTCATAACTTTTTTATTTATGAACCGATTTTGATAATTTAAAAACTGTTATTCATGGTCTGGGAAGTACTATCTGTTTTACATGAAAGAAACAGACTTTTGAAATTAAATTTTTAGTCTGGAACAGCTACTCTTAGACTCTCTCTCTCTCTCTCTCTCTCTCTCTCTCTCTCTCTCTCTCTCTCTCTCTCTCACTCTCTCTCTCTCTCTCTCTCTCTCTCTCTCTCTCGTCTTCGCTTGCTCTCTCTCTCTCTGTCTGTCTGTCTGTCTCTCTCTCTCTCTCTCCCTCCCTCTCTCTCCCTCCCTCCCTCCTCCCTCCCTCCCTCCCTCCCTTTCCTCTCCCTCCTACGCTTGTGTAGATCTTCTAGATTTGGATGTGTTTGATTATTCAAGTTGGGACTGAAATGCTACTACAATCATGCAGACGATGGAACTATACAATACTAACTTGGATTTTCTCAAGGGAAGACACTAGTTTTGATGTAGGACTTGAAAATAGTTTATACGCTGAACTTGATAGGATAGAGCCAGAATTGATTTTTATTTTAGATTTTAGATCTGGAGCCATATTTTAGGTAGAGTTGGATGTAAAAATGTGAAAACTAGTCCATGGTCTGTATCGCTAATGTTTCAAAAAATCTATTTTGCTTTGAGCAAAATAGTTTGTGATTCTAGAAATAGATCTAGCTTGATCTGGGATGGGTCTGCTGGATTTAGCTTAAGACATTATTTCGATTTTGGATCTGGTTGAAAGAGACAATGTCAGAAAGTTGCCCAGGGGCTGCTTTCAGGGAGCTTTTTGGGTGGTAGAATTTTTTCGCAATAGCCACTCCTTGAGGGGAGACAATATTTGAAGGAATAATAAAAGTGGGCAGAGCTCTCACAAGCAAAATGCTATTTTATATGTTTATTTATACACACACATGCCTGGAAATAATGGTGAAATATGATTTCTCTTTAAAATAAAACTTGGTCTCTTGAACTTTGTCTGCGGTTAACTCAAAAACTTCTGTATCCAGGTGCGGAGGATGTGAAGTACGATTATCATATCAAATTAGAATTAGAGCTAGCAACAATAAAGTTTTCTCGATCATTGTCAAACAATCTTTTTTCAATCAATTCAAATACTGATTTGATCCAATAGTTCATTCGTTAAGAACCTAAAGCAGGCTTTTGAAACCTACGTGGGAAATATGGTGGTTGTGTGTGTACTGGTTCTGAGTTTATAGCGCTCAAAGTTAGAGAAAAGTCAGCTTTATATATATAGATATCTAGATTCTATCTAAATATCTAAATATTTTTTTTAGTTGGTCATTCTTTATATGTCAAAGGCTCTGTTGCCAGACTACTATAAGTAGCCATTCTTTGTGTATCAAAGGCTCTGTTGCCAGACTACTATAAGTAGCCATTCTTTGTGTATCAAAGGCTCTGTTGCCTAACCACTAAAAGTAGCCATTCTTTGTGTATCAAAGGCTCTGTTGCCTAACCACTAAAAGTAGCCATTCTTTTTGTGTATCAAAGGCTCTGTTGTCAGACTACTATAAGTAGCCATTCTTTGTGTATCAAAGGCTCTGTTGACTACTATAAGTAGCCATTCTTTGTGTATCAAAGGCTCTGTTGCCTAACCACTATAAGTAGCCATTCTTTGTGTATCAAAGGCTCTGTTGTCAGACTACTATAAGTAGCATTCTTTGTGTATCAAAGGCTCTGTTGTCAGACTACTATAAGTAGCCATTCTTTGTGTATCAAAGGCTCTGTTGTCAGACTACTATAAGTAGCCATTCTTTGTGTATCAAAGGCTCTGTTGTCAGACTACTATAAGTAGCCATTCTTTGTGTATCAAAGGCTCTGTTGCCAGACTACTAAAAAAGTAGCCATTCTTTGTGTATCAAAGGCTCTGTTGTCAGACTACTATAAGTAGCCATTCTTTGTGTATCAAAGGCTCTGTTGTCAGACTACTAAAGTAGCCATTCTTTGTGTATCAAAGGCTCTGTTGCCAGACTACTAAAAGTAGCCATTCTTTGTGTATCAAAGGCTCTGTTGCCAGACTACTAAAAGTAGCCATTCTTTGTGTATCAAAGGCTCTGTTGCCAGACTACTAAAAGTAGCCATTCTTTGTGTATCAAAGGCTCTGTTG
>JAXRKP010000361.1:150000-216676 GCA_037039925.1 Doris montereyensis | reverse complement strand
CCACATGCTGCTTTAGCATTTTCACCATGTGTGATGTGTACTAGTCTTAGTCGATGTTGGCAATATCTCATATTGTCTGTTTTTAAGATTTCCGGCATAATAAAACCTGAAGAATGTTTTTCTTCAAAATATTGCGTCCTGGAATCCCTGTTATAAGTAATATAAGCGATTTAGCTCTCTTGGTCCAGTTATAGTTATAGCCGATTAAATGTTACTAAAGAATAAGAGAAGGAAACAACGGGGATTTGAAACATCCCTGTTATACCCGGGCCTGTTATTACTAATATTAGTGTTATAAATGGTTCCCACTGTATGTACATGTATATATATATATATAAGAGCAGAAATTATATATATACATCATTATTAAAAAGAAGTTACACATGTGATCAGTTCCACTCTCAATTCAATACCTAACAATACATTCAGCATAGTCACAATGATTTTCTTTCCCCCGCATGTGTTTCACCGTAGGTCTCCACGTCAAAATTGGTACATCATTACACTTACACTTACACATTACAAAAATAGTGTGTGCCAATTATTATTCAATAAGAAGAGCGAGAAGTGAAAATACTAGATATATTAATATTATTATTAATACTAGTAGTAGTAGTAGCAGTAGTAGTAGTAGTAGTAGTAGTAGTAGTAGTAGTAGTAGTAGTAGTAGTAGTAGTAGTAGTAGTAGTAGTAGTAGTAGTAGTAGTAGTAGTAGTAGTAGTAGTAGTAGTAGTAGTACTGTCGTACTGCTGCTAATCTACTCACTACTGTTACTATTATACTATTACTACTACTAGTACTACTAAAACTAGTATGTACCCGGTACTCAGTAAGACTAACTACTACATTGCTTGTTTACTACATTGCTTGTTCTTATCGAGACTCTACATTCTACAACTGTAGTTGCTAGATCTACTTTGCATTGATGACAGCCAGTCTTCGTGTCGATGCCTACAGCTACTACAACCAAGCAAATTCAGCTCAAGATAACACACTACACATCACATCGGCATGACTGTTTCCGTACACAATATAAACTACACATGTATCTTCAGTCAGATTGCATACGGGAATAGGCAAGGTTATCTTGGTACACATACGATACGGACCACAAGAAGGTAGGTTCTCTTGGTCCGTACGGACAAGAATAGGGTACCTTCTCAAGGTCGTACGGACCATAGCAGGACGGACCAATAGGCCTAGCCTATTTATAAACCCCACTTCGCGATTTTTCAAAGGTTTGTTTTCTTGCTGAACAAACATGGAAGCAACCGTTCTTTCGGAAATCAAATTTAGCGTAATCTCTCTTTTTTCCTTTCATTTACTCGTATTGACGAACCAAAAAATTTCTCCATGCTGTCGTCTCTAGAAAATCGTCGATTTAATAATGTGGACATATGATATGATTTATAAAACAGATAAGTATGGATAGGCTATTTTGTTTTAAATTTGTGTTTTCCTGTCTTGTGTCCTAGATCTAGTCTTCTAGTCATTTTTCCTTTCTACTACTATAACATCTCTCTCTCTCTCTCTCTCTCTCTCTCTCTCTCTCTCTCTCTCTCTCTCTCTCTCTCTCTCTCTCTCTCTCTCTCTCCCTCCCCCTCTTTCTCTCTGGGAGACAAAGTGTTGGCCTCTCAACCAAAAGGTAACGGGTTCGAACCCCGAGTCTTTTGGAGCAAAATCGGCACTCCCTTGCTTAGCCTTAAGCCTGGTAAGGCTATGACCAGTAAATGCCGGTTTGTTACACAACTCTGTTCAGCGCTGCGCTCGGGATTTCCCATTTGCCTGCTACAACCTCTCAGCACGGTCCCGGTATTTGCCGGGAAGAAAGGACAAGTCAAAAGCGACTTGAATTTTCCTCTTTCTTGTTATGCTCTTATTGACTTATTGTCTTACGCTCATCCCCTCTTTTAGAATAATGCTTTCTGATTGGTTAACCAATAAGTAAACAAGAAACAGGACGCATTCAGGCTCATAAAAGCTTACGTCTAAAAGGCACTCGGTTGAGTCTATTTCAAAAGGGTGTGCCCATCATTATCTTTGTCTTGAACAACTGGCAGTAACGGCTGTACTATGCATGAGGTAGGCATGACTCTATACAACTTTCATTTATTGGTCACCCCTATTGTAAAATGGAATGACCTTACTAGGAGACAAGTCCATCGATAGAGGGGTGCAAATGTGAGCTTTGATTCGTTTCAAGTGTGCGATTGAGTTGATTTATAATAAGAATATGTGTTTGCCCAAATACGTAATTGATCTTGTTGTCTCCTACTACATTGAACAGAATGGAATCATCCTCCTAGTTTAGCTTGGCTTGGGTGAGACAAATGATCGCCATATATACTGAATTCAATAGATTGGTAATGTCCTGGTCAGAAATCACTTCCCTGTGAACTCGTAAAACTTTGTAGGCGGCCTCGCACCACAATGATGAATGTCTGCGAGCCAACTGCCGTGTGGCAGCCATTGCGCTGGCTGAGTGAGCTGCCTTTCTGGTGTTTAGATCTAATGTCCCGTTTGAGCCAGAAATGGTAGGCCACAAAGGAATACCTCACCAACTTTTTAAAAATGGGAATGAAGTGAACATATGGTGTCTCCCCCCCCCCTGATTACGTGAAAACCCAGTGAAAAAAGTATCCCCCCCTGTGGTTATGCAAAAACCTACTTACAAACAAAGAGGAGGGTTTCATGGGGATCTCTCCCCTGAATTAGAATCCTTAGTTAGAATTGATGCATTAATACTCAATAAAATACTGATATATATCTGATAATTAACACTATTTGGCATAAGATTTAAACGCCAACTGACCACTGTTTTTAGTTACATAAATTTACTGTCATCTATGGGTCAAACGGGATATCACATTTTAAGGACTGCCACAAAATCTACCCCTGGTCCTGTTAGGTGGATCGACACCTAGTCCCATCGGAGATGGATGATAAACAGGAGGTCCCGTCTGCAGATCACAACATTCTGTGCATGTTAAAGATCCCCAGGCTGTTTACAGGGCAGTCCAGGCAAAATTTTAAAAATCCTACCAAAAACCGAGAGATCACCTAGTTGTTGATGTGGGTAAATCAAATGAAAATCTTAAGAAGCATTCAGGCATGTTCATCGTGCCATAATTATTCAGAACAATCAATCATGTTACCCCCCCCCACACACACACACACCCTCCCTGGGTTGTACCAGGTACGATTATTGGATCCAGTTAATAGTATTCAATATTAATATTAAAGTTTTTAATTTTACAGGTACGATTATTGGATCCGGTTAATAGTATTCAATATTAATATTAAAGTTTTTACAGGTACGATTATTGGAGGTCAGTATTCAATATTAAAGTTTTTACAGGTAGGCGTGAATGGCACTATTCCAACTTTTTATTTCTGTTCATAATAGGGGTTTAGGTGAATGAAAATTCTACTCAAAGATGGGGAAACAATGACATTTTCAGTAATCAAACGTCACTTTTGGTAGAAAAATTCCTCAACTGAAAACGATCTTGGGATAATTTAGAATCTACATGCAAAGTATGGTCACTCTTAGTCTAATAGGGCTACTCTGGCAACAGATCCTTTGACCAACAAAGAACGACCAAATTATATCAAATAAGTTTCAAATTGATAACATTCTAACTTTTCTAATAAGCTTGCATAAGAGTATTAATTTATTATTATTGATATAACAGCATGGGAGGTAATACAAGGGATAGAGAAAAAGAAGATATTTGGTAGGATACAGTAGTTTCTGGATAAATGCACATTTCATAAAAGCACACATGCACGCCTTCCTCTGTTGACCGATTTTTTACTATATCATGAGAGTGTGTTTAGAAACGGTCTGTCGACATGCATAAAGGCATGCTTTTACTCTTTTTCTCTGTAATGCAACTTCATACCCATCCATTACAGGCCTTAAAACAAGTCTTTTGTTGAGTTTTTGTCAGAAATAACGATAACATGAGAACAGATGGTACACTGTAGCGAACAATGCGACTGCTAGGACTAGGGCAAAGGTGTCAGTCTTCTTCCATGTCTAGCCTCGTTGTCTGTCCGAGCACTACCCACCCAGACGAAGGTGCCAGAACAGACAGTCTTATGTCATGTCTGGCCTACACTGTCAATCAAACTCTGGAATATGCTTAGAGACACCACCCATCCTATTTTCCTCACACCCAAAATATGTAGTAGAAGCGGTCAACTTATACCTTTAAAATCCCTACACTGAGAGCTATTGTAGATTTTTTCTTCCAAGTGCCATATGAAATTTTGACCATACTTAACTTTAAAAGTATAATGGCCTTTTACTTACAATGTTTATATGAAATGGAAATTGATGGATGGAGAATGAATGATTTATGATAAGTTGATGAATACGTATGAAGTTAATCTGATTTATCTTTAATTATTGTATATATGTATGTGGTTTCACCACACTATCTATTTTCTCACGTTTTTTTAATCTTTTAAATTTATTCATAGTGAGGTCTGTAAATCATGTTGACAGCTATGTTACCATTAAAGTTAAGCAGTATGTAGATCTAGACATTTTCATTTAGATATTCTGTTACAAGAATCATGCAAACAGAATCTTAATTAAAAAGTATTTAAAAAAGTATTTTTTAAATGTTGCTTTAATTTTCTTTGCAGGTCCTGAGGTCCTCTCTGAGACCACAGATGACAACGTGTGTTGGGTTTAATCATCCCGCCAAAATCACGTTTTCTTGAAAAATTTATTTTAATTCAAAAGAAGTATATATCAACCATGAATTTTAGAAGAATAGTTTGCTTTTTCGTTCACAATGGAGAACCTCTATGAACTTCTTGAGGTCACTTCTGATGCTTCTACGGAAGAACTGAGAAAAGCATATGTTAGACTTGCCAAATTGCACCACCCTGACAAATCAGAGTCAGAGCAAAGTGTAGGACTAGGAGCAAAGAAAGTTGTTCAACTTCCTCCACTGGAGACGATTCTAAATTTGTGAAAATCAACCATGCGTGGATAGTTCTAAGTGATCAGACTTTAAGGAAACAGTACGATGTCAAATGGAAGGAAAGGTGTTTGTCTCAGTACCTGCCTATTCAGGAAAACGTTCCTTTTAGAGAATTTGAATTAGACGAAGAGGAAGAAGTTTACATCTACCCTTGCAGATGTGGAAGTGACTATGTTTTATCAAAAATTGATGCACAGCTTTTCTATGATATTGTTTGTTGTCAAACTTGTTCATTGACAATCCAAGTGGAATACAAGTGATTTTGTACAAGATTTAATTCCTACAAAAAAAGTACTGACAAGACTTATTATAACCCATAGAGCCAGAGCATATCCCGTTTCTTTAGCATGCAGCAGGACATGTGATAATACTCCTGCACTGCCCAGACTGCCAAGGGATCTTCAACGTGCACAGAATGTTGTTATTTTATCTGCAGGCGGGACCTCCTTTTTTATCGTCCATTTTCGATGGGACTAAGTATCGATCGATCAACCTACCTGGACCAAGGGGTAGATTTTACCTGAAAAAACTTGAGAAAACTTTTCAGCCAGCCGGGGCTTGAACCCACAGCCTTTTGATTGAGAGGCAGACACCTTGAATGTCGACTACTAACTGCTAGGTCACCCTTTGGTGAGTTGTAGTTGCAGGCTTGTCCTCACCACTGCTGTTGCTAATGCCTATTTGCCCTTGGATGGAGTGGAGAAAAATGGGTAATAATGTCCTACCTACCTTCCACCAAGATGTGACGACATTGACTTTGACTCCCAGCCTGCTGCCAATTGTGACTAGAATTCTAGCTCTTGACCTCATGCTCTCAAGTACGACAGGCTACCACTTTACCACAAGACATTTGACAACATTTCTAATGTATTTTCTTACTTTAAGAAGCAGAGAGTAGGCAAAAAGCCTCTGTAATTAGTGTAATGTACATTATGAGTCTTGAGGTATGTAGGCCTAATCTCTGCCTATTTCTCTATGGTACACATGTACTGTCTCTGTCTATATGTCGCCGGTGCGTGAGAACAAAGGCGTATCTTAAGATATGCCTTTGTGCCATTTTTACACTGAATAAATGTCGTGGTGGGCGCGTCTTGTGTTTGAAATCTTAGAACTATATATTTAAAACACTAAAGGAGTTATTAGTGAAATTAATTAGGCATGTCTTTAATGTGTCAAAATAACTGGGAACACAGGTCTAACTAGATACGCCTGACTCAATTACACATTCCTCAAGTTTCTAGGCATAACTCTAGATACGCCTGACTCAATTACACATTCCTCAAGTTTCTAGGCATAACTCTAGATACGCCTGACTCAATTACACATTCCTCAAGTTTCTATAACTCTAGATACGCCTGACTCAATTACACATTCCTCAAGTTTCTAGGCATAACTCTAGATACGCCTGACTCAAATTACACATTTGTCAAGTTTCTAGGTATAACTCTAGGTACGCCTAAACAATCGTCAAGTTTCTAGGCATAACTCCAGATACGCCTGACTTAATTACATGTTTGTCAAGTTTCGAGGTATAACTCTAGATACGCCTAAACAATCGTCAAGTTTCTAGGTATAACTCCAGATACGCCTGACTCAATTACACATTTGTCAAGTTTCTAGACATAACTCCAGATACGCCTGGCTCAATTACACATTCGGTAAGTTTCTAGGCTGTGAATAATACGAAGGAGCCACAGTGGAGTGAAGTCAAAAGGCGAAATATGACAATAAGTAACAACTCCACTAATAAAGACAGAACAAACACGTGACGTTTCGGGTATAACCCTTCGTCAGACAACAAACGAGAAATATCTAGAATCTAGATCTAAATACTACCTCAGGCATCACACAATGTGATGTCAGAAGAAAAACATAAAGGAGAAAGAAAGAAAAGAAAAAGACAGTGATGATAAGAAACGTAGCAGAGGGGGTGTGAAGAATGAGCGAAAGTGGAAGGTTCAGATCTAGAATGAAATAAAAATATGAAAATAAGTAAGTAATAAAAGGTGAGAAGGTGATAGAGAAAAGGAGAGAAAAATAGAGAGAGAGAGAAGAGAGGAAAAGGAAAAAAGGCAGGGAAGAAAGAAAGGGAGAGAGAGAGACGTGTGAGTATGGGAAACAAGAACGAAAAAAAATAGGATACATGTAAATACAAGACTAGAGCTATATCTCACTGGGTTTAGAAAGAAGAAATGATAGACTCTGAATACTCTGATAGAGAATGAATGAAAGGAAGTATCAATCAAGCAAAATTTACACTGAAGGTATGAAATGTATGTAAATTACAAATTTATCAATGCTATAAAGGAAAAGAGTAAACAACTTTTATCTGAAATTTTAAAAAAATGCCATTTAGCACTAGCTGATGCTTTGCAAGTTATTGAAGTCTCAAGTATTTACTGATGTGTGATGCCTGAGGTAGTACATAGATCTAGATTCTAGATATTTCTCGTTTGTTGTCTGACGAAGGGTTATATAAGTTATTCCCGAAACGTCACGTGTTTGTTCTGTCTTTATTAGTGGAGTTGTCACTTATTGTCATATTTCGCCCAAGTTTCTAGGCATAACTCCAGATACGCCTGTATTCCCATACGGTTTTCCGTCAATCCCTTCTAACTAAAAGTCTTAAGTGAGAGCGGGTGCCACCTGGACTGGCGAGTTTGGGACCAAAGGTTGATTTTCTATGGACGGCTCCACAACCATTCAGTTCCCTAGACAGACCTGGACAGTGGATGGGCAATTCTCCTGCGCCTCTCGCAATGTAATTTATGCTCTTCACTGCAGTCATTGTGGAATGGCCTATATCGGAGAAACTGGCTTGCAACTCTCCAACAGATTTGGCCATCACAGGAGAGATATTGAAAACTGTGAAAGCAAGCCGGTGCTTTTGCATTTTAATGGACTAGGACATCAAGGAACCCATGACCTGAAAGTATGCATTCTCAGGTCATGTACCAGCATGTGCTGAGTCTAGGAAGTCTATAAAACACCAACTTATAAGATTGAGCACAATCAACCCTGATGGCATGAACGTCTTACACCAATTCGTATAATTTTGTCTGGAGTAACTCCCATAGTCGGGCACACACTATCATTATTCCTGACCCTTCACCATTCTTTACCCTACCCCATCAACCCCCACCACCACCCCCATGAACATATCCCACCTAGACCGGGCAAAGTTGGGTCCCTCTGGCAGTTCACACCCCTTGTGCTTATCTGTGGTACTCAATGGTAAGCATCTTTGCACATTTTTTCACGTTCACCACTTTACTAGAAGCAACTTTGCGCACGGTTTCTTACTATTACGGAATACACCTTATTTCATCACTAAGGAGATAACGCTTAAGACTTCGAAGTTTCAAAAGCACATCAGCTAGTGCTAATTGACATTTCAAATAAGTCATTTACTCTGTCCTCTTATTGCATCAATACATTTATAATTTGTGTACATTTCGCATTTTTAGTTTTAATGTAAATTTTGCGTTGATAATGATACTTCCATTCATTCATTCTCTATCATTTCTTCTTTCTAGACTCAGTGAGATATAGATCTAGTCTTATACTTATAGTTATCCTCTTTTTTATTCTTGTTTCCCATACTCACAGACTTTCGAAAGAATAAGGGGCTGCTACAACAAGGGAAATCCGTCTGAAGCATTTATTTTGTGTTATTTACTTTTGATTTTTTTACTTGCATTTTCTCGAATTGTAGTTTTTCCACACTAAAATTCTATCTCCTCCGCCATTTACGGAACGCTTTGTATTATGTTTGGCACACAGGTTCCTCTTGTCAATGTTAATAGAATGACGTCGGGTATTTTTTATTGTAAAATTTTTGAGAATTATTTTTTTTTGTAATAAAAACGCCGTTTTTGTACCATTCACGATATATACTTATATAATATTTTCAAAAATTCATAAAAAAAAACCCATCCCAAATATTTTTTTAAAAATCGACGTCACTCTTTACTTTAAAATTGAATGGAAAAGACGATCTGCACAGGTTTTGACTGATTTTTTCATAACTAAGGGAGGAGATAGATTTTGAAAATTGGGTCAAAATCCAAGATGGCGGCCGTTTTGATGGCAACCAAGGACGCTGCAAACTTTTCAATAATAAAGGATGACTGTATTTTGACAGTTAGTCATGTACATACTCAAAAAAAGCAAAATCACTTCAGTAGGCGCCTACTTAAGTTCAGTTACACCTATTTAAAAAAAATGATTTTGTCATAATCTGTCAGCTCTATCTCTAGTTACATCTTTGAAAAACCAATTAATTTAACTTATGTATAGGTGTAATGGGCATGGTGTACTGAGTTGAAATATGTCGTTTTTTTCTGATACTTCCGGTTGCCATGTAAACGGTGGCCATCTTGGATTTTGTCCCCAAATTTCACAACGTTCAATATCGATAGGCTTTTTCATTTTTCAGCAAATTTCTTTCAAACTTGCACACACCTTATTTTTGTTTCATTAATAAGTTTTGATTTTATTAATTTTTGAAAATAGCATATGAGAACAACCAAAAATATACAAAAATATTGTATAAAAAAATTCATTTTTTCCAAAACTGTAATAGAATCTACGTGCTATATACATTTTTTAAAACATCTGATCATTTCTTTGTTTTATCCCACTCATCATTCATACCAAATGTCATGAAGATACGTTGAGAAAAAAAAAGTAGATAAGATTAAAAAATAATGAACAAAAATAGACGTTTGAAAATCGTACATTTCTCTTTCTTAGGCTTATTTTGTGTTCTTTGAATAATTTTTTCCCCATAAACCTAAGAAAAGAGTAGGATAATACTTTGAAACATCATAAAACCTTGAGAGGCTCTCAACTACTTCTTATTGACACGTTTCAAGTGCACCAGCACCCATTTTACTCATTTTGAGATGATGTTTTTTGATAATAGGTGCATGGAATATGTTCCGTATTTTCAGACGATGTAAGGCAATATTCACAATAGATCCTAAAATAAGTTTGTTTTTGATAGTATTTATTATGCCAATCAAAATGAGTGTACCAACTTGCCGTACCTTAGTAGATAATATTTCTGGGTTTTCTCGTATAATAATAGCTGTGTTGAAAGATAGACCTGTATCGTTTCTAAAAAAATCGTATAAATCCTAAGAATCGATAATGAGCTTCTTTTATGGTATCATTATGACGGGAAAGAACGGCTCTATCTACTAGTAGTATGATAGACTAGATTTGTCCCATTTTCAGCAAAAATGGCATTCCCGGAACCGAACCCCCCCCCCACCAACGACACCATCTCAGAGAGAGACTCTCACACATGATACACACAGTCTGTCACCGACACCACATGTCACAGGAGGGAAACAAATTAAATATTTTTGATACGGTACATATATAGGGATGTACAATATAATGTATGCTGCATTGTAGATGCATTTGCATCTAACTACATGTACGGTATATTATAACTTTTAACTTCATGGTAAAGGCTTGAGCCTTAGCTTTGACGTGACTACTTTTACAGGCAGGACGTGGTGGGCAAGGTAACAGTATTAATATTAGTACCGCTACTTGTATTAGGAAACATTTACCATACTGGGGAGCCCCGTTCTTAATCTTAATCTCAATTAGTGGGGCTAATCCGATCGCCGAAGGTGTATTAATTAAGTCACGGGGACACACAACTGGCCCCCAAGCCAGCTGAGGCCGTAAGCTATTCGTATTATGTGCGTTCCAAGGGTTATAAATAGATTAAACTCCAACGTTGAACCAGTCCCTTCAAAATGAGAGAAGAAAAGCCATTTGATAAATAAATTTGTAGAAAGCCTTCTACGAAAGATGAAAGCTGTAATGTCAACAATAATTTTACATGAGGCATGGTACTTGGTAGTATTGGTAGCGAACCCGCAGTGTTGGGAGTTTGTAATCACGATGACACTAGTTTTGTAGTTCCAAACCCTTGGCTGGCTCAAGTGTTTTTTTCTCGACATTGTACTCTTCTTAGGAAAGGTGCTCCACTCACTCTGCTTTCCTCACTCGACTCAGATCATGTGGATGATGAGTACCCAGCTATAGGAAGAGAAAGATCTTGTCATAGTGTTAGTATGAAGCGCCTAACATATATCAGTAACATGCTTCTGTACTGTATACTCCATGGGGACTTTGAAAAGACTTTGAAAGAAATGGCCTGTTGGGAGAAAAATGTACAGTCCGCGAGTCTGTACTTGTGCGGGGCTGGCTGTTCAAAGCTCTCTACTCAGTATTTTAGTTCGACTCTGTACGTTCTCGCCCACCCTCCACGAAGCATAATTAATAAATCTTTTTACAGTGGTAACTTTTAGAGATATTAAACGTGCAATAAGGCCTATTCCTGGATATTTTTAAACGTGTTTGATTTGTTATCTATGTGGTATTAATTATCAAATTACGATTCTTGCCACGATCGATTTGAAAACTTTTTGTGTTTGGAAGATAACGTTTATAAATCAGTGAAAATATCAACACCCCGACAACTTCCCATATATAGATTTGTTTTCCTCCGATCACATTTTAACCGACGGGAACTGAATACGTAAGAAGAATATTAGACCAATATCTATTCAACATGAGTTTATATGTTCAAGTGGTTAATTTTACAACTACGACTATTAAACACACTGTGATATACGTTTAATCTTAATTCACAACAACAAAAGAACAATTTCAATCATTGATTTTACAGAGCGGCACTTCACAACAGTTTTATCTGCAATTACAAAATACAAATAAGCCAATTTGCGAATCGATTTAAATTATTTTCCTCTTTGACTATAATTGAACTTAACTTAAAACCAACTAAATAAATGGAGCAATCACACAATAAAGACTTTCACCAGCGCTGTCTGAATGAACTTTGCCGTACACGTGGTGGACAATGCCAATCGAAAAAACAACGATGGGCACATGACAAGTTACAAAAATGAATTGATTTTTTCGATTGACACTAATGACACAATGCTTTTTTCGGAATCAGTGTGTCAAATGACAATTCAGCCATTCATCCTTCAAGTATATGTTCAAAGTGTATAGATAAAATGAGACATTTTAAAACCAGGCAGTCTGAAAACGTTTTGAAATCTGCGAGAAATTTGCAGATGAAATTAAAACTATATGGACGCGCTTTAACGCCGATTTGAAAGTGAGGATGACTGCCTGATATGCTCACGTTTCCTTGAGACATTGCGTGATCATCTTCGCAGATCATCAAAATTAGGAGAAATAGAATCCTCAACAATGGCAGTGAACGATGACACAGGAAATATTTCTGTAGGCGAAGATAAACCATCACATACTACATGCACACAGCAGACGATGAGCTACTTATAGCTTTCATTGACGACTTAGATCCACCAAATGAAGCTAGTTTACAGAAGCAAACAAGTGACCATGACTCAATCACTACATCAGCCTCCTCTCTAAGCTTTTGAGCCCTCCACATCGGCGGCCTCCAACTGTTGTGAGGACAACAACAAAAATACGGATGATGAAAATTGAAATGAGGAATCCCTGTCAATAACGTCATCAACACCAACCAAAAGAGCATTCCATTTCAAGACAGCAGTACTTCACCAGTTGTCAAAACTGACACATTATTTGCTCATTCATTCACAAAGTCTCCAACATGACCTCTCCCCCAGGAAGAAGAAAAACTGACTACACATTTTGATTTTGTCAGATGAAAACTAAATACAGCTAAACAAAACTTAGTGAGGTGTAAGACCAAAGGCCAGCCCATAGTTTTACAAAACTCGTTAAACCTAGAAAGGATACAACTACATGTAGTGTAAAAATACCCACAAAAAACAAAAGGTCTCAATAATCAGCACAGTTAGGACCAATGTTGCAGGAACATCAACAGATGCATTAGTCTCACAGCACAAATCAGACCTGAAGAAAGTTAGATTGATGACACACAGAAACATTTGTGACAGAGCAGGATAAAACAAAAAGCTAAAATGAATACAATGTCTGTGTTGGCAATGAAATAAGCCACATCTCTCGTGGGAACTAAATGCGCACTCAGAGTCAGAGCCGTTTTTAAAGCAAGCGGGGCTACACATGCCCTGTGAGCATGAAGAGCGAAGCCTTGTGAGAGATTTGACAGCTGACAGCATTACCACACAAATGACAGAGTTTAGGGACAATTTAGATGACAATGACACATTAGTAGCACCTCTGGGAATAGTTACAGATTTAAAAGGGTTCATCATTACACAACTAAACAAACTCAAATAACACAACTTTTTAACTTGGCATAACAGTACAATTCCAGACAATGAAATTTGGTGAGGATCATGGAAAAGAAAGTTTGAAATTCACAAGGCAAATTGCTAACACATCAAAACCCAATTCAAAACACACATTTCTCATTGCCATGGCCAACGTCAAAGACACACATGAAAATCTGTACGTCACAGTTAGAGTTAGAGAGCCAAATTTAAAGTTTGTCAACTTTAGAATAGGATGGAAAGAAGGCAGTACTTTTTCTTTTTCGGGGACTATGAATTTTTTAACCAAAATGTACGGATTATCTGGAGCTCAAGGTACATATCCGTGTTTGTGATGTTTGGTACCAAAGTCTACAATGCAGTCAGGAGCAAGCAAGTACTGTATCTCCCTAGAAACATTAAATACAATAAAGAATGATTTTCGCAGGTTTCAACATATGGCCGTGGGCATAAGAAGAATGTTGGCATTTATCACAACAGTGTGCATCTGCCACTTAAAGTAAGTTATAGTTATAGATGTGCAAAGTGCAAGTGAATAAAGCTGCCCCACCATATCTCCACATACTTTTAGGGATCGTTTTAAAACGTCATCGTCTACTAGTACTAGAGGAAGCTGCAGATCAAATTAATATTAGCATTTCAAAACAGCCAGAAAAAGAAGATAAGAGTGTAGCAGGCTCCTTCGTGAGTTTGGAAAGAACTGGGGAAGGGCAGAGAAACTTCAGGAAAAAATCGATAAGCTTCAGATATGCTCAGAACAAGCAGTTTAACTAAGGACAAACAAGCAGTTTCAGGAGGAACTATCGAAAGAAGAAAAATCTTGAATTGAACTGAAATATGAAGCACTGAGCCCATGATCTGGTCCTGTATGTAGTGTATGTAGTGTAGTGTAGTGTATGTAGTGTATGTAGTGTATGTAGTGTATGTAGTGTATGTAGTTATGTATGTAGTAGTGTATGTAGTGTATGTAGTGTATGTAGTGTATGTAGTGTATGTAGTGTATGTAGTGTATGTAGTGTATGTAGTGTATGTAGTGTATGTAGTGTATGTAGTGTATGTAGTGTATGTAGTGTATGTAGTGTATGTAGTGTATGTAGTGTATGTAGTGTATGTAGTGTATGTAGTGTATGTAGTGTATGTAGTGTATGGGTGTATGTAATGTAGTGTATGTAGTGTATATATGTAGTGTGTATGTATGTAGTGTATGTAGTGTATGCTCCATCCTTGACAGATAGTAAGACTCTCACTAAATCACACCAGTCATATCACATCAGGTCATTCATTCATAGGAAACTGTTGTCAATTGTCATAAATACCTTACCTTGAAAGTATACGAGCAGCTCACTGCATGCATTGTACTAATTGTAGACACAACTCAAGCAAACAAGACATTTATTGACATGTCTATTGCCACCAGAGATAAGTGTAACTAATGAAACAAAGCCTTTGCAAACGTTCACGGGAAAATATTGCACAGCAGACCAATAGCACAACACAATCAATCAGTTCATCAATTCAAACATATGTGGCAGTATATATCGAAAAGATTTTCTTAAAAGAGTTATCCTTAAACAACACATTTTAATTTTAGAAAAAAACCATTGTATTCCATGGATAGAACAGTATGGGTTTGGCATGGCTTTACACGAGATTAGAGAGGAGAGCATGTGGCATCCGTAGTCAAGGAGAACACTTAAAAACAATTATGTTGTCACAAATATTGCAAACTTCACCTGATTTGATAGCATCTGTGCCATCCACAAATAAACGTAGGAAACAGGAAAAATAGACAAAATCAACATACTGTGATTTTCACAGATTTTTTAATTGTTATCTGTGTCGTGTAAATTGAATGTATAAATATGTGTGTATAAATCGTGCAGTGTGATAAGAGTAAGAGAGACGAGAGACAATGACTATCGGCCCGGGAAAAGTTGGAGAAGTAATAAGTGATTAGCGGAAAATTTGTGCTATGTACCCATGTGCCCTTTCTACCGTAATTGTAACTAATGCTAAGAATAAGATCATGATTAACTGTCCGATTTAATCAACAAACTGAGCAAACACAGAGTGCATAACTTCAACAGCACGCCGCGCCACACTGCTATTTCTGTGCACAAAATTATACTATCGAAAGTATCACAGCGGATATCTTCGGTTTGAGAGATGTCCAAGTAATGCAACTTTGTGAGTTTTATCTTTGAATACTTAACTATTGATGTGTAAAATTTCATGATGTTTCATCGTGGCAGAATGTTTGTTTTATCTAATGTTTAATTAACTTTTGTTCACGCTTGGTGAAATAAATGCAATGTTTTCATCTCAAAATAAATCTGTTGTTTAATCACGTACAATGACCATTTGCTGCTAATTAATCTACTAGTTTTAGAAATACACAGCTGTAAAAAATGAATTCAAAAACTAGTTCATTGTGGTCAAATAAGTCAGATTTTAAAGTTCATAAATTTCTCCTCGTACGGCCTGTGCGACACAATAGGGAATTCCCCTAACGGCAGGTAATTTGACCCCGTTCCCCAACGCGTTAGCAGTGAGTGTCGGCCACGGCTGCGCTCAACTAAAAGTAAAAGTAAAAGAACGACTGCTAACAGCCGTGGGGGACACAGCCTATAAATAAATCCCTCTTTATCAATATTTTTAAATACAAAACATTCAATTCCAAAGTCAAAAAGTCACACAAGGAGTCAAAGAGGCTTGGCAACTGAGATTTGAGAAAGGTGTCTATCATTTAATCAAATATAACACTGTTTCATGGAAATGACATATATGATATATCATATTATTATATATGAAAATAAAACAAGAGACTACATACTCTCAAAACAGAGCCTCAACCTTTCAAAGGTCATGGACTTGCCACTTATTCTCACACAACACACAAACGTTACCTTGGAAGATGGCTCAAAGCTCAAAGGACAAGTACATACATGTAGTTTATGTATGTACAACACATGTGCAGTACATCATCATATGAAAATAATCAAGAGTACTTATTCATACATTTTCAACTTTTAGTAATAGTATGGAGGACACACATAATATGACATCACTGCTAGGACCACCTATGTCCTCTTTACCAAAACTGTCTGTGACATCACTAGTAGTACTACCTATGTCCTCTTTACCAAAACTGTCTGTGACATCACTGGTAGTACTACATATGTCCTCTTTACCAAAACTGTCTGTGACATCACTAGTAGTACTACATATGTCCTCTTTACCAAAACTGTCTGTGACATCACTAGTAGTACTACATATGTCCTCTTTACCAAAACTGTCTGTGACATCACTAGTAGTACTACATATGCCCTCTTTACCAAAACTGTCTGTGACATCACTAGTTGTACTACATATGCCCTCTTTACCAAAACTGTCTGTGACATCACTAGTAGTATTACCTATGTCTTCTTTACCAAAACTGTCTGTGACATCACTAGTAGTACTACATATGTCCTCTTTACCAACAATGTCTGTGACATCATCAGTATCATCTATGTCCTCTTTACCAACACTGTCTATGACATCACTAGTAGTACTACATATGCCCTCTTTACCAAAACTGTCTGTGACATCACTAATAGTACTAACTATATCCTCTTTACCAAAACTGTCTGTGACATCACTAGTAATATTACATATGTTCTCTTTACCAACAATGTCTGTGACATCATCAGTATCATCTATGTCCTCTTTACCAACACTGTCTATGACATGACTAGTAGTAATGCCAGACTACTAAAAGTAGCCATTCTTTGTGTATCAAAGGCTCTGTTGCCAGACCACTAAAAGTAGCCATTCTTTGTGTATCAAAGGCTCTGTGTATCAAAGGCTCTGTTGCCAGACCACTAAAAGTAGGCATTCTTTGTATGTCAAAGGCTCTGTTGCCTGACCACTAAAAGTAGCCATTCTTTGCATGAGAGCTCTAAATGTTTGTCTTCATTTGAGGAATTTTCTACCAGAAATGACTTTTAATTAAGGAAAATTTTATTGTTGGCCCATCTTTGAGTAGAATTTGCATTCACCTAAACTGCCATTTTCAACAGTTTCTACTATTCAAAAGTTGTAATAGTATCGTTGATACCTAATACTCAACTGAATTGTATCTTGGTCTTGCTTTAAAGTGGGATTGGTCCAAAAGACATGCTGAGTCTACGTTTGTTGTGGGGTTTTTTCTTCGTATGTATCTTCGTCTTCTGCCTTTGTGGCTTGCTGAGAAGCATAGACCATCAACAAATAATCTCCAATCATTTGTCTTCTGGGCATAGATTTCTATGTTTGCCCCGTCTTCTTCATCTCTCCCTCCAGTTCTCTTCTCCATGTAGCCCTTGGCCGACCCCTCAATCTTTTACCCTGTGGGTTTTATGTCAGGCCTTGTCTTGTCATTGTGTTGGGGCCCTTTCAAAGGGTGTTCCACCCACCTCCATTTCTTTCGTTTTAAATCTTTTTCAGCTGATACCTGTCCAGTTCTTTCCCATAGATTAATGTTTGAGATAACTTCAGACCAAAATATTTTGACAATTCTCCTCAGACATCTATTTATGAATGATTGTGTTTTTTTGTAGGGTAGTTTTTGTGGTTCTCCATATTTCTGAGCCATATGTTAGCACCACTGACTTGACATTTGAGTTGAATATTCTTAAGTTTGATTCTTTCTGGTAAACTCTTGCTGGACTATACCTTGTTAAGATTTAAAAATGCTAGGCGTGCCTTCTATATCCTGGTTTTGAACTCTTCTTCCATACCTCCCTTGCCATCAATCATGCTACTCAGGTAGCAAAATTTGTCCCTACTTTCCAGCGGTTCTCCTTCTAGGGTTATTGGCAGACTGTTGCAGGTTTGCGAAGAGTCTTGGTTTGCTTGTAGTTGAGTCTGAGTCCCACAGATGATGCAATGGTCTCAATGGCATCGGTTTTCTCCTGCATTTGCTTGTGTGTGTGGGTAAGCAAAGCGATATCATCTGCGAAGTCTAGGTCATTAACTTGCTTTGTTATAGTCCATTGAATGCCATTTCTGCTCCCGTCTGTTGCATTTTTCATCAGGAAGTCGATGGCTAAAAGAAACAGAAAGGAAGAAAGAAGACAGCCTTGGCGAACGCCCGTCTTGATGCTGAAAGATTCAGAGATTTCTCCAGCATATACTACTTTCGCAGTGATATCTTCGTATGATTTGTATATATAAGTGTACAAAAAAAATGATTTTGTCTACATTTGTTTGCTTTTTTCCCCCTCTAGAGTGTTGTAAAGAGGAAAGCGTCCGAATCGTCAGATGAGCCAAGTGAAAAGAGAAAAACTCTGCAGACACAAGCACTCCGCCAGAAACCCCATAAGCCACCAAAGACGTGTCAAATAGTGATTCCATTCATCCTTGCATACATTTTCTTTCTTTCTTTACCATCTATGGATGCGTGTCTGCGGCTTTGTTGAGTTTAACAGACTTTCTGTGAAAGATTTGTAAATATATATTTTTGATTTTTGTGTGTTACAAATAGTTCTTCAGAAGAACAAATGAGGGGGTGAGATACAAAACCCGCTATGCGCCGTGTTCACGTATTGTGAGAGTTGTTTCACCATCTCAGACTTTGAATGAAGGCTCTTCTGATGATGAAATCATTTTTGTTCAAAACTGACTATATCCTATTACAATTCGGCTCTAAACATGACATTGATCGGCTCCATTTAGAACTAAGGGAATAAAAACATGATTTTCTCAAGTTGTTATTTTTGGATATAGTGGTTTTTGCATCAATTATTCAATGTCATTTCACTCGTACACTTCATTAGGGAGTAGCAATGAGTTTTGTGTGAAATTTGGTTCTTGTTTTGGTTGATTTTTTTCTTTCCTTTTTATGGCAGGTGACAACGATTTGTGTGTTTTGTCTGTACCATAGCTGCCAACCAGTATGTCAAACTATGTCAAACATGTATTTAGTGTGTTGTTTTTAAAATCCTTTGAGTCCGTAAGTCTAATTTTTTATTGAAAAGTATACTTGATAGTCAACTGTTTTGCTTTAGGTTGTTTTGTTTTTTAAGAAAGTCTAAGTTAATGGCAGATACTCAGAGGGATTGGCGTGAAAGTCCGGAGAAACCGTTCTGAGGTCTCATAGCTACTATCGCACTGTGCTACCACGGCCAGCAATCGGCAGACTTTTTATTATGTACATTTGAGGGGACTAATTCATGTTGTTATGTACCTTTGAGGGGGCAAGTTAGAATTAGTTTGTGCAATCAGTCTGGGGCAGCTATGCTATTCTTATGGCAAGAACAGATTCCCTGAGTTTTTTTTTATTTGAAAAGGTTGGGGCAGCTATACTCTTCTTACATAATAATAATATGGTATTGACTGGGCATGATATGGGATGCTCCTTTCCCTCCTATAATGACATGGACCAAAACTTTTTATTTTTTTCTCCCCTCTCATTTTAGTGTCATTTATCTGCTATCACTATCACTACTATCAGCCTTTTAGATATTTTTATTTAAAAATTCTTCCCTTCTTTTGTTACCGAAAGATTTGAATTGTTGAATTAGAATTTTTTAAAAATATTTGCACTTTTTTCTCTTCCACAAACTTACTTCTTTCCTTTCCTTCTGCATATGGTGGATTGGGGTAAATTTGAATAAAAACAAAGCCAGAAGATAATGATATGGCATAACCTGTGAAACGTTTTGTAAGGAGCCATTCATATATAACAATTACCTGGTTTAACGGAAGAGAGCTGGGCGCTGGCATTGTAGCCAGATGGTAGAAATGTTGTGTGCCAGACTTACTGCGTGTTGTTCTTTTGTTCTCATTGCGTGTATTGTCATTGAATGTAATTGCATTCTTACTCTTACTTTGAAAATGAAACAAATGCGTATGTTGACATGGGCATTATAAATATTGCTGTGAAGAAAGGCACAAAGCAATTTTTCTTTAGATGGTAGAATGATATAAATAAATAGATTGAGTCCATAATGTAATTGTAATGCTCTTCTTTGTTTGAAGGTGGTTTTTTGTTGTTTTGTTAAATATTTTTTTTACTTATGAAAAATTTGTGTTAGAATATTACTCGAAGCAGGAAGAAAAAACCCCAACAATATTGAGACAGGTAAAATTTTCTAAACAAACTAGTCCAATTTCTTTCTCACAATTTACAATGGTGTCGATTAAGCACTATGTTCCGTATTTGAAAGATTTCAAAGAGTTTTGTTGTGGCGAGTGACTCCGATTGTGTTCACAGTTTAACATAATAATATGAGATTTGATTTTTTTTTGTTCTTTCAAAGCTATGACATACGTGTTATATGTTTTAAAAAAAATATGATTTATGGCATTTTTGATGAATTCTTAAAGTTGTGAAGCATTCAGCCCCCCCCCAATCTTATTTCCTTTACAAATTACAATCCTCCACAAGTTGTGTCTTAGCAGTTGATTGACTTCTTATTCATAATAGATTCTATTGAGTCTTAAAGTCTTTAAGCGGAAAGCAAAGTACATGTAAAATGTAATTTAAAAAGTCCCTCTTACTCGTTGATGAAGATCTTACATTCTGATGGTAGTTGATTGACATGAAAATTTGTTGCTATTTTATTTCATTAGAGTGAAGCTCATAAGAATTTAGTATGAAAGCTTTATTAATGATTTTTAATACCTTCGAAACGTATTATTATTATTAGATGGAGGGAAACTTTTGTAATATTTTCATGAAGATTTTTTGATCTTAAGCTTGCCTTGTGGCTTGTAGCTACTTATTTTTTTTTGGTCAATTTTTTTACATAATATTGTTGTCTTTCATCTGGTTGCTTTCTCTTAACTCACCTTTAAAATGACCACGTATCAACGGTGAAAGTCGCAAACTGTGTAAGTCCCATTTTTGGATGTTTTGAGAATATCAAAGAAAAAAAATGCTGCACATTTTAATTAATTTTCACAGACATGCACGGTTTGCATGTGTCAAAAACCAGACCCAATAGGGAAACACGGTTTGCATGTGTCAAAAACCAGACCCAATAGGGAAACACGGTTTGCATGTGTCAAAAACCAGACCCAATAGGGAAACACGGTTTGCATGTGTCAAAAACCAGACCCAATAGAGAAACACGGTTTGCATGTGTCAAAAACCAGACGAAACATGGATCACTCATATGGGGATATTAAACAGGTTTCTTTTGGTTCTTGTACCAGGGAATCCTAATTAGACGGAAGCATAAGGGCTTCCTAATGTTAAAAAGCACGCGGGGGTGGGGGGGGGGGGGGGGTTGTTACTAATTTTAGACGTACACGGTTTGTGACATTCACGGGGTGGATGCCAAACACAACAGATTATTCCAGTCTACGACTTCTTTCACTTCCTGCTCCTTATTCTGATTTTTTTTTAAATGTTTGTCATGCACCGTTTGTGGTGGACAGTGGAGGGTTTACGTTTTTTTTACCAGTACAGATAACTTTTCATCTTTGTCTAAGACGAGTCGTCACTGTTTTCGGCTTATCTTAGACGGCCAGTCATTCTCACTACAAAAGGCAAGAGGAAAAGGAAATTTTAAATGTAACGTTTCTTTGATGGTTTTACCCTCTTGTGTATTTTCCAGTAAGTGCCAGACTTAGGAGAATATCATGGCCACTTGCAATATATCGGACCGCAAATTTCCTGTTATGCTTGCAATTTATCGGACCGCAAATTTCCTGTTATGCATGCAATACTGATAACAATGGATATTAAGGAAGTTTAAAAGAAAGAAAAAAAACTCAACATACGTCAGTTTTATATTTACCATTAAATGACGGTATAGTGGAAACAAATAGTACATTATATTGTGTACCTTTTATTAAGGCATTTATCCTTTCGCTGATTAAGAAACATTTATCATTTTTATGAAGAAACTGACAGAGAATGATGTACTGGTACGGTTTAAATTTATGACAGAGAATTTATGATGAATGTACTGGTACGTCAGTTTACACATTTATGACAGAGAATGATGTACTGGTACGTCAGTTTACACATTTATGACAGAGAATGATGTACTGGTACGTCAGTTTACATTTATGACAGAGAATGATGTACTTTCAGTTTACACAAATTTTTAATTTTGAAGGGAAAATATGATGTATGGGCATTCATTTTTCAGAATGAATTTTGAGGTTAATGTATATGTTGAAAATTGTCATGATTTTTTCATGTGTATTTTAAAATTGTCAATCTCTCAAGTTGTGTTCAGTTTTATCTTGTTTTTCTAAGAGTAAGAGGCTTATTATCCTTAACCAGATTTGCTATGCAATTTATTTTTATTTATTTTTAATTGGCTTTTTAGTATTTAAAGACAGCCTGTTATGAAAGATAAGGTAAAATATGATCTCTTTATTTGTCCAAAAGGAAATTTGCTCTGGTCGCGTTTTAAATCCAAATCAATTAATTACAATCTCTTTTGCTTTCATTCTCTCTTCCATTCTTAATTTATCGACTAAAAGCAGTAAATCAACACATTACAAAACCAACGCTTTATGGTTATGGACAATATTAAATCATAATGATTTATGTTTTATAAATATGTTTTTAAATCTTTGTAAATGTGTTATCACAGACACATCTATAAGTAAATAATGGGTTAACATCAACAGTCATTTAGAAAGAAGAAAATAAAATAAAGAAGGGGTAAATAATTGAGAGGAAAGGAATTGATTAGATTCTTTTGTCATGTTAGTGTTTTCTCTAACCAACTTGGGCATCATAACAATATCAGAAAAGATCACCGAGAATGACCAATTTTATTCAATAGAAATTGATGGAGAGAGATTTTTGCCAATTTTATTCAATAGAAATAGATGGAGAGAGATTTTTGCCAATTTTATTCAATAGAAATTGATACAGAGAGAATTTTGCCAATTTTATTCAATAGAAATAGATAGAGAGAGATTTTTGCCAATTTTATTCAATAGAAATGGACGGAGAGAGAATTTTACGAATTTTATTCAATAGAAATGGATGGAGAGAGAATTTTACCAATTTCATTGAATAGAAATGGATGGAGAGAGAATTTTACCGATTTTTGTTCAATAGAAATGGATGGAAGAATTTTAAAATGAAAAACACCCATTATTGCATGGTTGATGTTTGCTCTAACTCATGGCAAATCTGTCATCTGGGTCTTCCTCTTGCTCTAACTCATGGCAAATCTGTCATCTGGGTCTTCCTCTTGCTCTAACTTATGGCAAATCTGTCATCTGGGTCTTTCTCTTGCTCTAACTCATGGCAAATCTGTCATCTGGGTCTTCCTCTTGCTCTAACTCATGGCAAATCTGTCATCTGGGTCTTCCTCTTGCTCTAACTCATGGCAAATCTGTCATCTGGGTCTTCCTCTTGCTCTAACTCAACAAATCTCATCTGGGTCTTCCTCTTGCTCTAACTCATGACAAATCTGTCATCTGGGTCTTTCTCTTGCTCTAACTCATGACAAATCTGTCATCTGGGTCTTCCTCTTACTCTAACTCATGACAAATCTGTCATCTGGGTCTTCCTCTTGCTCTAACTCATGACAAATCTGTCATTGAATGCTTGAGCCTTGAATTTGAATGGTTTGATCAGGTGGCATTCTTATCATGTTCGTTGGCAGGTGCTATTGGTAGGTCCTACTTCTTTCCTTTCCTTCTTTATTCACCCTCAGATCACTGCAATGGTTTGTGTTACTCCTCTAAGTCTTTCGGATGACATTGTTTCTCACTCTTTCTCGTTATTTTTGTTGCCTTTATAGCTTTTGTAAAGTTGGCGGTTGGCGTGTGCTACTGATTGGTAGGTCCTTCTTCTTCCCTATCTACTGTCTTGTACTTATCTTTTCACTTTCTTCATCTTCCTGTTCCCTCTTAATTCACGCTGAGACCATCACACATGGTGGATGGGATATTTTTTAATTGAACGGAAAGAAACCAAAGCTTTTCTAAGAAGAAATTTCATTTCACAAGTTGTTACGTTTTGTTTTGCAGTAGCGTCATTCTGTGACTGTGAGGGACCATCACTGTCAGTGTCAGTGTCAGTGTCAGTGATTTGTCATTGCCATCTTGATAATTATTCAAATGTTTTACTTTTACTTTATCACGTGTTCATTTTCGTGAAAGTTTATTATATATATACATACATGCTCAAATGTGCATGCACAAGTATTGTGAATATTAGTTACCCCACTTTATTGTGAGGTAAGTCAGCAAGAGTAAAAGAGCTTGTGTATGGACAGACTGGTGGCACTAGTGGCAGTGGTAGCCAGTTATTGAAGTTTGAAGTGTGGAAATTAAAATTCTGGATTTGGTAGGATTTTTACTTTTTGTCCAGACTGCCACTCCCATGTAAACAGCCAAAGAATCTTTACCGTGCACAGAATGTTGTGATCTGCACACTAGACCTCCTTTCTTATCGTCCATCTCCGATGGGACTAGGTGTCGATCCACCTACCTGGGCGAGAGGATTGATTTTCCTCTGAGAAAAAACTTGAGAAAGTTTTTCCAACCTTTGGGGCTTGAACCCACGACCATTTAGTTGAGACGCAGACACCTTGTCTCTGGACTACTGAATCCCCGAGTATACGGTACCAATATGCCTGCCAGTGTGTATGAGTGTGAATCTCTGTTTTTGTGGTGGAAGGAAGTAAAAGAAAGATGATAAATGATATTCAACTTTGATGAAGTGAAAGAACTGAAATTGATGAGAACTTATTTCTTGTCTGTAGGTATTAATATTAATTCCATTTGCATGCAATTTTACATCAAATTACGACTACATTTACATCATGTCTTTTTTTTTGTGTGTGTTTTGTTTTCATTTTGTTTTTGTTTTTGTTTTTCATTCATCATGTTTTAAATTTTCGATTGTGAAACAAGACAGCGGCCACTTGACTTGAGTGATGTGGAGGCTTACAACCTGAAGTAATGGATTCAGTGTTAAAGTTAAAGTAGTGCATGTAGAGTCAGTAGTAATGATCTTGGGATGTATTGATCTTTTGCCTTGGAATATTGGAACAGGCACCAACGTCATTAAACCTTTATGAAAATTGTACATGTAATGGTAATGGCTACAGCAAGCAGTCTCCACAGTGTATTATAAAAGGTCAACGGATGAATTAGTTTGACCTAACATTGCCAAATAAGCCTAACGATCTATTTATTATAAATAATGTACTATAAGTACAGTATGCCTTCATTTACTAGGCCTAGAGATGTCTACTTTTTAGTTAATGTTACATTCTTAAACTCTACACCATGCAAGCGTCTATTATTAGTATTACCCTAACAAAACATAGTGCGTTTGACGTTTTAGTCATTTTAAGTCAAGCAGTTGTTTTGAAGGATGGTGTTGGTGATTTTCCTTCTGTTGCCCCAAGGACACTGCTATCAGTACAAGTACAAGCGCAGTCAACTGTAGTGGGATCCTCAGCACTAGCCCTCTTGTTTGAGCAAGAGATAAGCCAGTTGTCTTAATCTTATTCTTATTGTATTCCTTTGCTCACCCAAATTCATCGCCTATTCTCTCAAATATATGACCTAGTGAGTCAGAAATGTTCATCGACAGAAAGCAAACCTCTGTCAACATCTTGTTTTTTATGGGTCTTTATCTTTGTCTTTATGTGTGTGTAGATGTGTGTGTGTGTGAGAAGGAAGGGAGGAGCAGCATGACCTGATCACTGACTTTTTTTGTTTTTGTTTATATTATTGTTGTTGTTAAGCTGGTGGGTGTATTGGTTTATTTTTTATTATTCATGCAAAAAAAAGTGATTTTATTTTTATCGTTTATTTTTTGCTCATCTGTAAATTGGTCCATTAATTGTTCTTAGCAAGCAAAACATTTATCAGTAAACATTTAGAAGTAGAATTTCAACATTTGTTTCGTGTTAATTTATTCCTGATTGTTTTTCTTTTTTTCTTTCTGTAGCAACATTCTGTATGATTTGGTATAAAATGAAAATCATTTGATTGTCAGCTCTCTTCAATAAGCAGACGGGCAATTTGGTCAGAGGCAAGGTGTTGTCCTCTCAACCAAAATGTCATAGGTTCAAGCCCTGATAGGTTAAGTAAAAAGTAAAATCAACAACCCCCCCCCTGTTTCATTCTTTTCCCTATGACTTTTCTCAAAACTTTACCGGATGATTGAACCTATATAGAGGAATAGAGGGTGACCCGACTGAGGAAATCCACGAGATACCGTGCCCTTGCTTACTGCAAGCGACACCGCGAATAAAGTAAGTCAAAGTAGGTACCACACCCAGAGGTTGAGCGTAGGAGAATCAGGAGTAGAGACGTGGTTTTTCTTGGCATACTATAGCGGCACAGTTTGCCATTGCCATCCACACCGCCTTTGCTTTCACTTTCACCGAGTCTGAATACACCTGGCTAAAGATTTTGCTGCTGGATCGACAGACGGGCCAGAACAAATTGCCTGGACTTGGGAGGAATTGAACTCTGGCCTCCTGCATGACAGTTAGGACACTACCAACTGAGCTACTGATGCCTCATATTGCATGTAAAAAAAGCTGCTAACTGGTAAATCTTGAAGGCAACAGTGAACCCCTAAGTATAGCCTGGGTGGGGGGGGAGGGGGATGGATAGTGAATGATGGAGCAAATAAATACATCAATACCTTTTTATTTTTTTTATAAAATACACCGATTTGAGCCGTTTCTCATTAAGTTTGGTTTGATTTACCAACATCCACAACTAAGATAATCTTGGGGTTTTGGTAGGATTCTAAATTTTGCCCGGACTTCCCACTGCCCTGTAAACAGCCAAGGGATCTTTAACGTGCACAGAGTGTTGTGATCTGCATACGGAACCTCCTTTTTATCGTCCGTCTCCGATGGAACTAGGTGTTGATCCACCTACCTGGACCAAAGGGTGGGGTAGACTGTTTGAGAAAAATTTTAAACCATTGACCGGGCTCGAACCCACTACCTTGAGTTGAGAGGCTGACACTGACACCTTGCCTCTGCATAATCGAATCCCCCAGCTTCTCATTAATCACAGATCATTATCATGCTTTCATTCACACTAAGTTCTTGGTACCAACAGTCATTGAAATACTTGATACTTTTGTTGAGAATTCATTAGATCTTTTATTTGGATACAGCAATTATTGGAACAAGGTATTTATTATTGAATTGAATACGGTACATATAAAGCATTGAATTTTTCTATTATTTGTACTCTCGGTATAATATAAATGTAATTGTAATGTATTTTGTATGTATACAAAACTGGTCTCAACAAAAGCGGATAGAATAAAAGGAAATAGCAATTTGAAATAATAAAGTCCATGCACGTATTATGTATGGATGAGATCTCTCTACTCTCTCTCTCTCTGGATAGAAAATAATATGCTTCAGTTAAAATTTGCCATTAATTAACAAAATATGAAAAGACATCAGTACGGCATAAAAAAACAGGTTGCGTTTAGGACAAGGATACAGAGAAGTCGCACAAAAACTGCCTGCATATGGGGGCGGGGGGCACAAACTAAACTATGTTACCAGACTACCAGTCATTTATGAAGAAAGCAAAACGCCTTTATGAAACACATAGTATTTTATTATAATTTTCAATGAGTTCAATGAGTTCAAATACTTTTTTGTATTTATAGTATCAACTTCCACTTTTAAAATACAAAACAACCCATGAAATTACTTTTCAATTTCATAACCGTTGTTTGTGGAGCGATACTGTTCTGTACTTCACCACAGAGATTGTCATAGTCATACAAATCATTTACTTTACTGATTATGTCGTACGTTTATACTATACATGTATATAATATGAATGTTGGATAATATAATTATGCAAGTTGAGATGTTGACATATGAGAATCAGTCTTGAAAGTCTAAGAATAGAATAGCCCTATGTAGGTGTGTGATGACTTGCTGTGAGTCTACGATTAAGGATCAGTTTCAATACATGGCGTAACATGTTTTTCAGTGTATTAACTGACGTGTCATGCTGACCTCATCACCTGTGCTATTGGGTCATAAAACGCAGAGACAATTATCTTTACTCAACATTGGACAAAGGTCTGAATTTTTGCCACAGGCTGCTGCAAGGATTAAATGTGTTGGGGTGGTATTAGACGAGCTTCAAAAACTTCAGGGCAAGAATGCTTTGAAGCTCTAGCAAGACGTAGCTACCGCTCCCTCCAGATGGAATTCAATATTTTGTAAACAATGCTCAAAACAATTTATTTAGAAGAAATCAGGAATTGGCAAATTTTTGGACTGGACCCAAGTTTCGGACATATGGTTTTCAGACTTAAGAGGGGGCATCTAAAGTGATTTGTTTTGCTTTTGAGTTAAGGTTTTTGCTTTTAGTATGTACATGAGTAATTGTCAAAATACAGTCATCCTATATCATTGAAAAGTTTGTAGCATCCTAAGTTGCCACAGAAACGGCCGCCATCTTGGATTTTGACTCAATTTACAAAATCTATCTCCTCCCTTAGTTATGAATAAAATCACTCAAAACCTGTGCAGATCGTCTTTTCCATTCAATATCTAAAGAGTGACGTCGGATTTTTTTCGATATTTTGGATAGTTTTTTTTATATGAATTTTTGATAATACTATATATCGTAAATGTACAAAAACAGCATTTTTCTTTTTTTTTTAAATAATTCTCAAAAACTCTACAATATATAAAAAAGCCCAACGCCATTCTATTAACATTGACAAGAGGAACCTCTGTGCCAAATATAATACAAATCGTTTGGTAAATGGCAGAGGAGATATAATTTTAGTGTGGAAAAACTACATTTTGAGAAAAATGCAAATAAAAAAATCAACAGAAAACAAACGCTTCAGACGGGTTTCCCTTGTTGTAGCAGCCCCTTTACTTTTTCGACAGTCTCTGGCATTATTGTTTATGTAAATAGGATTATAAATCTAGGTTTAGATGTGCAATGTTGTGAAAACAAATGTTGAAATGACCAGTTTTTCAGTTTTTTCCTCTATATCCTATGCTTGTGCGCATGTTTACATACACACTGACGCGCAACGCCTCTTATATCACACAGTGATGGGAGACGCGTACATCGGTGTCGGAAAAATGAGGTCAAAGTCGTGTGTTGCCACATTTGGCGATGAAACGCCAATATACAGGTTTTTACTGCCATTTTCTCAGTCAGTGTTAGGGTAATTTACGTCAAAATTTTGATTGTTTTTACCTACCCTCACCTGCAAAATATTTTGTAAAAAAAGAAATTATACGTCATATGAACATTTTTCTGTCATAAACTTGTAGATAAATGATCGTTCTACCCGAATATGCAAAGAACAGAAAATCAACCTTTTGGTCTAAAACTCACCAGTGCAGGTGCGTGCCCCCCCCCCCCTCCCCCCCCCCCCTTTTAATGTTTTCAAATGTATATTAATATTATTGTTGATACATTTGTATGCATCAAAGTCAGACATTGTCTTTTGGCATTCAGAAACATTTTAATTTTTATTCACTTTCATGTAAAGAATTGATACAAAACAACAGCAACAAAATATAAGCAAGCAAGAAATGATACATTTTAACCAACAAGTGACAGATGGCTGCTATGCTTGCAAGCACAAAAGGCAGCCACCATAAAGCAAAAGCCACAGGGCATGCACTTAGTGGTCAAGATAAGAAGATGTGGCTGTGTTGACCTGCTGTTGACCTGCAATACCGCAAAGGCCTGTCAGCCTCATTTCGACTCAGAACGTGCGGTGCTTGTGCCGTTTCCTGCATGCGTTCGCTTTGATTACCCAAGCGGGTATCACCTTGGCCAATCAGTAAAGTCAAAGCTTCGATAACGCCAATCCTGGGTGTTTTATGGTAATTGACTGCGTTTAATGTACGCACTCTATATAAAATGACCGGTTTTAATTTTAATGAAGTCATTACAAAAATGGAGACAAGAATATCAACGCACAATGCGTCATTGCTTTGGGAAGTGAAACCCACGACCTCAGGGGAATTAAAATACTTCTTCCGTTCCATTGTTTTGCACAGTTTCAAACAACAAAAGCTAATGATTCAACCCACTTAAAATATGTTATATTATTATATATTAGATCAAGATTATTGATCATAGAACTAAATTTATTCCCAAGCATTACGCTTTGATGAATCGCACTGGCTTTAAGAGAGAATAATTGACAGCGTGAAACAGACAAATCTGTTTGTGTTGATAATATGTTAATAGTTTGTGTTGATAATATGTTATTGTTAATAGTTTGAGTTGATAATATGTTAATAGTTTGTGTTGATAATATGTTAATAGTTTGTGTTGATAACATGTCAATAGTATGAGGAAAGTGAAGACGGCTAGAGCAAGGTCTTACTGTATATGTGTATATCTACAACCTGTTAATATGCAGAAAGAGGGAAAGATCGACAGCTAGACCTCAGCCTAGAGCTTCATCTTTGTGGCAGACTTGTCAAAACATAGGGGAAAGAGAAGATCTATATTTATAAATTATTTTGATGTCTAAGTAAGTAAGAATACAATTTTGTATTAATAATATATTAATAGTATGTTAATTTCAGATATAACTAGTATACTTAAATAAGAAATTATGACATATTAAGGGATATGAAATATAGAAAACATATGTCCATTCGAACATTTTTTTGTAGTTTTCGTGGATGGTAATAGATCTATTGGTAATGTAGTATGGAGGGACATAGAATCAATTACATTTGGATCATCTTTCTTTGGCAACATTTTTTGTCCATCTTTCTTTGGACAAATCAGGCCTTATCCTGGCACAAAGAGGGTTAAAGTTAAAGAAAAGCTCTTGGACAAAACAATTTAAAGAGCGTTTACTCTTTTTCTTGGTTGTTATATTTTTGATGACCTCTTCATAAATCCCATTGCTACTTACTCAACAGTCTACTACTACTACTACCACTACCACTACTACTACTACCACTACTACTACTACTACTACTACTACTACCACTACGACTACGACTACTACTACTACTACCCTGAATTGTTCTTAATTATGTCCTGCGAGGGTTACCATCATATTTCTCTATACAGATTATCAAAACAAAAATCGTTTGGCAATATCTTTGTTGTAAGCGTGGCTCTTGAAGTATTGTCTTTACTGTGCAGATTTCACTAAATCACAACTGCTTCTACTACAGTTTCTGTATCAAGATATTGAATAAATAGATAATTTTTGTCCACCTTGTGATACATTTGTCTGATTGTAACTTTCCACTGCCATACACCAATATTTCTTTGCAAATCATCCCGGATATCCCCTAAAATAAGTAAAAAATGAAGGGACCATTTCAATAATACTCTTAAGTCGCAATTACGTCATTTAAAGAAAAATGCCAAAAACCATGGACTTTGGCACTTTTGGCTTTGGGACTTCCTAGTTTCAAACAGCTGTAAACGTGATGTATTTTCATCATAATACCATTTGCACATTTTTCAGGAAACATGATTTCCTTTTATTCCCTAGGATGGTCTCACTGCATCGTTTGTCATGAAAATGGACATAGGCGCACTATTGAAATAGCTCCTTCAAATGTCCAGGGCGTCTTATCTCCTGTTGATGTGACCGTGATTCCTTGTTGTGAAATCTCATGAAGTTAAAAAATTCATCCAATCATTATATCATCAAGCTAGGTGGTTTTGCACCAGCTCTCACAATCCTATCGATGTGGTGAGCTCCATCGACAAAGATTGCTCCGAGGTGGATGATGATATGACACCGTCATTGCGTCAACATGCACATGTCCCTCTTCTACATCAAGTAAAACCACTTGCCACACGTTCAATTTCTTTCCTTTTGGACTCCGACGTTAGCCTTCCGTAATGATGCATTTTTATAACACTTGTCTGACCTATCATGTCCGTAAGGAATTGTCTAAATGAAAAATTGAAAGCCCTTCATTCGTCAACAGTTCCATAAACCACACTGTTGTTTTGTGGGCTTTTGAGTGGGATGGGGTGGGGGGAGGGGGGGAGAAAGAGATAGTGACAGGCAGACAGACACAGAGAGAGACACAGAAAGAGATAGAGACAGGCAGACAGACACAGAAAGAGACACAGAAAGAGACAGAGAAAGACACAGAAAGAGACAGAAAGAGACACAGAGAGAGACACAAAAGAGACAGAGAGAGACACAGAAAGAGACACAGAGAGAGACACACAGAAAGACACAGAAAGAGACACAGAGAGAGACACAGAGAGAGACACAGAGAGAAACAGAGAGAGACACAGAGAGAGACAGAGAGAGACACAGAGAGAGACACAGAAAGAGACAGAGAGAGACACAGAAAGAGACACAGAGAAAGAGACACAGAGAGAGACACAGAAAGAGACAGAGAGAGACACAGACAGAGAAAGACACAGAAAGAGACACAGAGAAAGAGAAACAGAGAGAGACACAGAGAAAGAGACACAGAGAGAAACAGAGAGAGACACAGAGAGAGACACAGAGAGAGACACAGAAAGAGACACAGAGAGAGACACAGAGAGAGACACAGAAAGAGACACAGAGAGAGACACAGAGAGACACAGAAAGAGACACAGAGACAGACACAGAAAGAGACAGAAACAGACACAGAAAGAGACACAGAAAGAGACAGAGAGAGACACAGAAAGAGACAGAGACAGACACAGAGACAGACACAGAAAGAGACACAGAGAGAGATTCAAACTCACTACTGGTACAAATAATATATTATTGTTTTCATAATCATATAATGCTATTATTAACAACAGGAACAAGTTAACTTTGAGGACAAACGCCATGAGCTTTCCGATTCCCAGTGACACGGCTGGTATAGGTCATTATATTATAGGACTACGTTATACAATTTCTAGGGGATCTCTATCCGTCTCAGACACATAAATTTCAACACCAGAACCCAAGATCTTAGTGAGGCTTTTTTCAAGCTCTTTCAGGTAGCCTCGTTCCGTGTTGCTATGGTGACAAAGAATAACTGAACTGCCGTTGTGAACAGCGTCTAAGACGTCGTGATGAGACATTTCGCCCGTCAGAAGAAGATCGGCTTTCACTCCCTGAAGAACGCTTGAGCCAGATCCTGCGCAGACGGCAACAGTTGAAATTTCAATTTCCTCCTCAACACCTGACATTCCTGACGATGAAGAAAAGAAATTTATACGTACTACAATTTTGTCAAATGTAGTAAAGTATCAAAATGTCTCTAGCAGAGCATGTGTACAAATAAATCAATGAGGCAAGTCAAATTCAGGGAGACGTTGATGTGAAAAAACCTTCGTTGTGAGTTTGTAATCACGAGACCACCGACCACACTGGTTCAAACCTCACGGCTGGCCCAAAACAACCTGTAGCGTTGTGAGTTTGTCAATCAATGGACTTCAAACCTAGGCTGGCCCACAACAATTTCGTCAGAGTTTGTAATCATGAAGCCCTGACCAGGATGTTGTAACTCACGGCTGGTCCCCACTGGTTGAAATTGTATAAAATTAAAATACAAACCTCCACGGTCAATATAAAACAAAGGCTGCCCACTGATACAAAGCTGTTAGCGTTGTGAGTTTGTAATCACGACGACCCTCCTGACCACACTGGTTCAAAGTAGTTAAATACAAATCTGTAAAGCTATGTGAACGTTTGTAATCACGACAGTGACTGGCCCACTTGGGAGTAAAAACCTGGACTAGCGCACTGTCCAGGAGGTGATATTTTTTTTTCACACTACAGAAACCAGTTGTTCCAGCTCAATGGGAAATTGTCTTCACTCTGCTTTCTTCCTTGACTCAGGTATGAATGAGTACCCAGCTATAGGTAAGGAACAATTTCACTCGTCAGAGTGTAAGTATGAAGCGCCTGACAGGATGTTGTACTGTATGGTCCCCAACGAGTTTTTTACGGAAAGCATTAAATATAATTAACTACATTGAAATTGTATAAAATTAAAATACAAAAACAGCTAACAAAAAATTAGATTTACCAAAAAAACTTGTCAATATAAAACAAAGGCAAACACAATTACCCCCAACGATAAAAACAAAGCATTTTATTATTAAACAACACAACACATAAGTAACATGAAAAAAAATTAGATTTAGTCCTCTTCCCCTCCTCTCTGAGTCCCCCTACATGGTGTCAGTGGTAGAGTGGTTTAGGTGCCGGACTGGGGATCATGAGGTCCTGGGTTCAAATCCTTAATATTTGATTAGCTATAGGTCCAACGTTGTGTTCCTTGGGAAAGACACTTGACAGTGACAACCATTTTCCCAACTTGGACCAGGTGCAAACAGGTTACAAGTACAAGCACTGACTTGGGAGTAAAAACTACTGCGTCAGACTAGCGCACTGTCCAGGAGGTGATATTTATCAGCTATTCTGTTTCACACTACAGAAACCAGGATATGCTCCAGCTCAATGGGCCATAATTGTCTTGTACTTGAATGAATTTTTTGCCTTTCCCACCCGAGAAACGAAAACCAAACAAATCTTTAATACGTCTTACCAACAGCCTTTGCGACAACCAGATGTTCAAGGCCAAGATAAGCCTTCACTATTTGATTCAATGAGAGTTTCCAACTTTTATTTGGTGATTCCAGCTGAGCCTTGCGTCCCATTCCACACTTAGGATTTGGACGCTGATGGGGAGTTGATTAGAAAATCTACAACACCACCGATTAGATTTACTTCAACAGCTTTAGATTTATGTGCCTATCTACATACGTTTAATATTTGATTAGATTTACGTGTCTATCTACATACGTTTAATATTTGATTAGATTTATGTGCCTATCTACATACGTTTAATATTTGATTAGATTTACGTGCCTATCTACATACGTTTAATATTTGATTAGATTTATGTGCCTATCTACATACGTTTAATATTTGATTAGATTTACGTGCCTATCTACATACGTTTAGTATTTGATTAGATTTACGTGTCTACCTACATACGTTTAATATTTGATTAGATTTACGTGCGTATCTACATACGTTTAATATTTGATTAGATTTACCCATATCCACAACTAAGGTAATCTCGGGAGTTTTACTTAGTGATGTAGGAGTTTTAATTTTGACCAGACTGCCTTGTAAACAACCAAGGTATCTTTAGGGGGAGGGTTTCCTGGTAAAGGCATTTTTACCACAAATTAAACAAATCTCGTTATTGCAGTATTGGATGAAGCAGTTCATTCCCTTCACATTCCTATTGATACCATAAAAAAAAGCTCAGCACCGATTCTTTCATTCCATACGATTGCTTTAGAAACGATACCGGCCTAACCTCCAACACACCGGTTGTACCATAAAAGCCGACAACTTTGTCTAAAATTCAGCAAGTTGGTAGTCATTTTAATCATCATAAAGTACTCTATCCGAAAAATGCACTTTGGATGAATTATTTACAATATTTGTGTAGATCGGCTGGATATTACGGGAGACATTCTGCGCACCTGTTATAAGAAAAATGCCACCTGACATGAGTATAAGGGACCCCGAACAGTTAAAATCCCGTCGACAAGAAATATTTGAGAGCTTCTCAAGATTCTATGACGCTTTAAAGTATTATACATGTATTATTATTTTCTAGGTTAACATGCGAAAAAATAATTCAAATAATGGGAACATTTTAAAAAAATGCGATCTAAGTGCTTTACAGTAGCAGCAGAACAACGTAATAATAATGATATATAATACATGCACATAGTAGGATAAAACACAGTCATAGTCAAAGAGGCGTGGTAGCCTTCGAGAAAGATGAGCAATGAAGAAAAAATTCACAAAGCAATTGCCAATTCAACGGTTCAACTCTGAAAATTTACGCTTGAATGCTATCATCTGACTTTCAGAAATATCGTCACCTGCACGATAAACCACTTTCACCCAACATTTCAATTTTTTTGGCTATTTCTATACCGATCTAGAAATCTGTAGAATGTCTGAGCCCTTTTACAAAACATGCACTAGATTCCCAGGCAGTGGACAGGTAAGCACCTGTACAGGGAGTAGATGATCCCACCATCCACGAGTCTCCTGCTGCCTTGCAGGTTGGTCTTGGCTGACCAAAGGCTAAGAGAGTTAACTCTAACAGAAAACAACCTGCTGCCTTGCAGGCCGGTCTTGACTGACCAATGGCTAAGGGAGTTAACCCTGACAGAAAATAACAACCTGCTGCCTTGTAGGCTGGTCTTGGGTGACCAAGGCTAAGGCAATTAACCGTGACAGAAAATAACAAGGCCTCGCTGGGGGCTTCAAGATGGCAGCCCTACCATCTACCTAGGGTACAGTGGGCTAATCCCTGCTTATCCAAAACCAAACAGATTCAGAGAAAAAATAAGTATAATATAACTGGCTTGATCATTCGAAGACTAACTTGGAAATGAATACGGACTGTGATTTTTGGAACATGGAATGTTAGGGCTATAAATGGAAGAGTTAGAATTAGTTGAAGAAATGGAAAAATTCAAAATAGACATTTTGGCCATTACAGAAACAAAGAAAAAAGGACAAGGAATAGAAAATGTGGGACCAAATAATATTTTAATCTTCTCAGGAGTAGATATCAAAGATAGAGCTAGAGCAAGAGTAGGCCTCCTAGTGCATAAAAGGCTACTAAAACGTTGGAAATTTGTAAGCCCACGGCTATTAGAGGTAAATATTAAACCGAAAGGAAGAGAAATTAAATAATTAATAGCTTATGGACCAAAACGAAGATGCCACTAAAGAAGAAAAAGATACCTTCGAAAACGATTTACAAATAGCTGCAGAGAATCTTAAACACAAACAGGTAACTAATGGTTTTAGGAGATTTAAACGCTAGAGTAAGCAACAATACAGAGATGTCAAGAGGATTAATAGATAAAGAAGGAGAGACAACAACTTCTCCAAATGGAGAGAGACTAATAGACATATTTACAATTAAACAAATAATAGAAAAATTCCTTGAGAGAAACATTGACTTGCACCTGTGTTTTATAGACTTAGAAAAGGCATTTGAGACTGTGACGAGGGACTAACTATCTGCAAAATTTGATGTAGATATAGGAGTAAGACAGGGTTGTATCCTAAGTCCTCTTTTGTTTATCACATTTATGGATTCAGTGGCAAAGGCATCCTCAAAAAGGGAGAAACTGAATGAAGTTAGTGGAAGCTCAAACCACTAAATGTATCAATGCTTTCATTTGCCGATGACTTAGTTTTGTTTGGAAAATCAGAAATTGACCTTCAGTCGAATATTAACATTATGAACAATGAACTAGATAAAAAAGGATTGAGAGCAAAGGCAAAGAAAACCAAAACAATGCTAGTATAGTAACTAGGGAAGCTAAAACACAAAATTTTTAATTAGGCAGGGAGAATTCAGAACATGTTCAAAGCTACAATTGCCTAGGAGTAGTGATTAACTCAGAGGGAAAACTAAGAAAAGAAATCAGCCAGAGAATTCAAAAAAGCAAGTGCAATATATAACCATCTAGGAAAAGCATTTGTAGGTAAACAAGAATTGTCAACAAAAACCAAAATGGCAGTATACAACACAGTTTATTGTCCTTCTCTCCTCTATGGCAGCGAAACCTGGACCTTAGACAGTAAAGAATACAGTAGAGTACAGGCAGCTGAAATCAAATATCTAAGAAGAGTAGTAGGCAAAAATAAAAGAGACAAAATCAGAAACACAACAATAAGACATCAAACCAAAGCAGATGGCATAAAAACGAAGATAGAAATAAATCAATTGAAATGGTTTGGGCATGTAAACAGAATGAATGACAATAGTATAGCTAAATCAATATACAGTACTAAAGCCAAAGGTAAAAGACCAAAAGGCAGACTTCAGAGAAAGTAGGAAGAAGATATAAAAGAGGCATTAACTCTTAAAAGCTGGAATTATTTCTTCATTTTCCCGGAATTATTTTTTTTGGTGTAGGATACGTGCAGATGACTTATTTAAAAACATTTATAACAAGCTTGAGAATAGAGATTGAAAGGCAAATCATACATCAAAATAACAGGAATTAAATGCAGTTTCAAATCAACATCAATAAACTAATAAAATAGGTTTTTGTACTACTGGGATCACTAGACCTATCAGAATCGTCACTGTCTTCCATAGGTAAATCACTATCAAACAAATTATCATCAGATTCACTCAGTTCATCATCGTCTAAATCAAAACCTTCATTAACAGTACAGAGTTCTAAGGCTTGTTGTGCTGTCACTCATCGAGTGCGACCTCGGAAAGGTGCATTAGATGAACTAGCAGAAGATATTTGTAAACAAAAATCATCCGATTTACAGGATTGAAGAAAAAATACCAAAAAAGGCAAAAAAAAACCCACAAGATTTTTCAGTTGTTTTTTGTTCTACTTTCACTTCCATGGGGCATGTGAATAAGTATAGTGATTTCACTTTGATTATAAAATGTATACTTGAGTTAAATGAAATAATACTATGAGTTAAATGAAATAATACTTGAGTTAAATGAAATAATACCAGAGTAACACTGACAGTGTTGTTCTGTCAAAACGTCAATGGCTGCCGAACGCTGACAGCGTTGGTCAGGGCTTTAAAGAGTTAAAGCATAGAAATTTAACATTTTTGGAAGGGAACAGAAATTGCCAGGACAGGGGACATCCTGGAGAAAGATCATCTCGGGCATCTGAACCTATAGACCGAAAGGTAGAATGGGAACTGATAAAGAAAGAAAGAAAGAAAGCAGTAGATTATGACATATCGCATATAACCAATTTTGTTCTACCCCCTGTTATGATCATTTCTTTGTGACTTTAAATTCGATTTTCTGGGTTACCTGGCTTTTGCGATGGAATGGTTTGCCGTGCAGGTGACGACACAGAATATGACATACATATCAAATTTATGAGAATAAAATAATATGTTGATAAGATAGACTTCTTATGTATGAAAGCAACCATCTACAGGGCAGGGAACCATTTTCCTACCTTGGAGAGGGGCAAAATGGAGTATTTCCCCTTCCACTGGGACAACACCAAACCCCTGACCATGGCCGCCAACTCACTTTGGTTGCATTCCACTCTCACTCTCCAGCGTTCACTGGAAGTACTGGGGAATGACAAGGTCGTGTTGTGTCAATTAAAGAAACAAAACAAGAACACAGAACAACGGTTATCACACTATTAACTTTCATTTGGCTAGATTAATTCACTCTTACTATTATTAAAGGGGACTCTGTAGTCCAGAGGCACGGTGTCGGCCTCGTAACCCAAACGGCGTGGACTCCGGCCCTGCCAACTGGTGAACAATTTACTTGAGTTAAGTTTTTGTTTATAGCAAAATTACCCCCCCCCCCCCCTGTTCGGGCAGGTGAATCGACACCTAGACCCATCGGAGAAGGTCGATAAAAGGAGGTCCCATGTGCAGATCACAACACTCTGTGCACAGTAAAGGTATCTTGGCTGTTTACAAGGCAGTCCGGGTAAAATGAAACAATCCTATCAAAAACCCTGAGATCACCTGTGGAAGTGGGTAAATCAAATCAAACTACAGTAGAACTCATCCATAGCGGCACCCCTACAGCAGGACCACCCCTACAGCAGGACCACCCCTACAGCGGGACCACCCCAGCAGGACCACCCCTACAGCGGGACCACCCCTACAGCCCACCCCTACAGCTACAGCTGGACCACCCCTACAGCGACACCACCCCTACAGCAGGACCACCCCTACAGCGACACCACCCCTACAGCGACACCACCCTGCAGCGACACCACCCCTACAGCGACACCACCCCTACAGCAGGACCACCCCTACAGCAGGACCACCCCTCAGCGACACCACCCCTACAGCAGGACCACCCCTACAGCGGGACCACCCTACAGCAGGGACCACCCCTACAGCGCCACCCCTACAGCAGGACCATCCCTACAGCAGGACCACCCCTACAGCCACCCCTACAGGACCCACCCCTACAGCGGGACCTTTCCCCCTTTTTTTCTATATGTAAATATAAACTCTATTACCTGTGCTTGGATTGGATTTAACGGGAGAGGGAAAGGCCCAAACTCGGATACAGCGGGGCTTTGGATAAAAAATAGAACAGCGTTTTTCTTTCTTTCATTATTATTCTTTTTAGTGAGCCTCGCATAGTCAGGCTCAAACTGGCCAGTCAGCTGTGTAGGCTAAGTGATGAGTGAGACTGAGAGTCATTGTGATTAACACGTGGAAGTGTGCTAGTTAGGCCACCGCTAAGTGATGAGTGAGAGCTTAACATTGTGACCGTGTGGAAGTGTGTTACCGTACATTGTAACCAAGAATGTAATCGAGATTTTTAAGTGTGTGAGGAGTTGTCTGTCTGTGTGAGTGTGTGTGTATGTGTGTGTGTAGGTGTCTGTGTGTAGTCTTGGATTCAATCATTCATTGCGATCAAAATTGTACGACCAACAAGACTGAAGAAAAGATGGCTTCTCCTAGTTCTAACAAAAGAAAATGCTTCTCTCTCGAATTTAAGGCCGAGGTAACCCACGAAGTTGACAAGAAAGAGAAGACCAAAGCGCAAATTTGTCGGGATTACGACATTTCATCGGGAACACTCTATACATTTTTGTGGGGGAGGAAGGGACAGATCTTACAGTCGTTGCTAATTAGAGCTAAAATAAATAAATAAAAAACAAACAAAAAACAACCAACAAAGTAATTGAATCAAAGAAGTCTATCTAGGCCTATGGGTCACGATGTTCTTCATAAGGAAGGGAGGTAATTTTGCTACTTTTTAATATTTTTTTGGTAGTCTCCCTTTGTACACCTATAGCGGGAACATGGATATAGCAGGGTTTTTCTTCTGGACCGGAAAGTCCCTGTTCTATATCCCTGTTCTACTTAATGTATTGTCATTTATAAATGAATAAAGTCAGTGCCTGTTCTTTGGCATTAATTAACTGAAAAACAATTGTCATGTTATAAATGAATAAAGTCAACCTGTTCTTTGGCATTAATGACAACTGAATAAAATTGTCATGTTATAAATGAATAAAGTCAATTAATGACAACTGTAATTGTCATGTTATAAATGAATAAAGTCAGTGCCTGTTCTTTGGCATTAATGACAACTGAAAAACAATTGTCATGTTATAAATGAATAAAGTCAGTGCCTGTTCTTTGGCATTAATGACAACTGAATAACAATTGTCATGTTATAAATGAATAAAGTCAGTGACAACTGAAAAACAATTGTTCTTTGGCATTAATGGCAACTGAATAACAATTGTCATGTTATAAATAAAAAGTGAAGTCAGTAAAAGAAATGTTCCTTCAAGGCCATTACGGCCTCTAGAGCCAGAGCTTATCCCGGTTTCTATAGCGTGAAGCGCAACAGGTGATAATATTAATAATCACTTCCTGGACTGGACGCTAGTCTGACGCAGGGTTTTACTCCCAAACTAGTGCTTGTACCCATTTTGCACCTGGGTCGAGTGGGGAAAATGCGTGTTAAGTGTCTTTCCCAAGGAACACAACATCGGCCTAATGATCCCCAGTCTGGCAGCCTAACCACTCGGCCACCGACGCTACAATAAATAAAGTAAAAGCATGGAAAATCATTTGGAACTACTGCAAATAATAATTTCAACAAAAACCCTGTTGTGATATTGTTACTAAACTCAAATGTGAACGATTCTAAAATCTAAAATCCATAAGCCGACTGCATTCTTTGCAAAAAAGCAAAATGATGACACCCTTCGGGCTCAGAACAAATCATGAATATTCAATTTAAAGCCTCATTAATACTTTATCAGAAAAAAAGATTATCATCAAGTGAGATGTTTTATTACATTATTTTGATAAATATAGATAGAAATATTGCCATCCGTGGACCTTGCTATCTCGACAATAATTTTAACTCTTAGATATAAGAGAGATCCCCTTCAACTTTAAGACTTATGTAGAGTGCCTTCTCACAGAACAGGGATTCGGTAGTCCAGAGGCAAGGTGTATGCCTCTCAACTAAAAGTTAGTGGGTTGAACAGTTTTCTCCATTCTTTTCAAATCTACCCCCTGGTCCAGGTAGGTGGATCAACACCTAGTTCCATCAGAGACAGACAATAAAAAAGAAGGTCCTGTGTGTAGTTCACAACTCTATGTGCTTTAAAGATCCCTTGGCTGTTTACAGGGCAGTGCGGGCAAAATTTAAAATCCTACCAAAAGCCCAGAGATCACCCTAGTTGTGGAGCTGATGGTTTTTAGCCTAGGAATAAATGTTTGTATCATTCGCAAATATTTCACAAGTAGAATTTATTGTATTGGGAAGATTGTTTCTATATAGTATATAGAATTTATTGTAAGTAGAATTTATTGTATTGGGAAGATTGTTTCTATATAGTATAAGTAGAATTCATTGTATTGGGAAGATTGTTTCTATATAGTATAAGTAGAATTTATTGTATTGGGAAGATTGTTTCTATATAGTATAAGTAGAATTTATTGTTTTGGGAAGATTGTTTCTATATAGTATAAGTAGAATTTATTGTATTGGGAAGATTGTTTCTATATAGTATATGTAGAATTTATTGTATTAGGAAGATTGTTTCTATATAGTATAAGTATAAGTAGAATTTATTGTATTAGGAAGATTGTTTCTATATAGTATAAGTAGAATTTATTGTATTAGGAAGATTGTTTCTATATAGTATAAATAGAATTTATTGTATTAGCAAGATTGTTTCTATATAGTATAAATAGAATTTATTGTATTAGGGAAGATTGTTTCTATAAAGTATAAGTAGAATTTATTGTATTAGGGAAGATTGTTTTATAGTATAAGTAGAATTTATTGTATTAGCAAGATTGTTTTTATATAGTATAAGTAGAATTTATTGTATTAGGAAAGATTGTTTCTATAAAGTATAAGTAGAATTTATTGTATTAGCAAGATTGTTTCTATATAGTATAAATAGAATTTATTGTATTGGAAAGATTGTTTCTATATAGTATAAGTAGAATTTATTGTATTAGAAAGATTGTTTTTATATAGTATAAGTAGAATTTATTGTATTGGAAAGATTGTTTCTATATAGTATAAGTAGAATTTATTGTATTAGAAAGATTGTTTTTATATAGTATAAATAAGAATTTATTGTATTGAGGAACATTGTTTTTAATGGTCTCAAGTCAAGATCTTTATTTTTAACTATAAATAGATTGTTTTTATAAAATGTATATGACTAGAACATTAGACATAAAAAAGATTGAAATTTTGTTTCTTATATTTTCTCAGTAAATAAGTATCAGCAATTTGATTGTATTAGAAAGATTGTATTACCACGAATCATTCATATAGTATAAATAAACAAGCTGCTGTCACACTACCCCATACTGAGGAACACCATTTTATCATTCACTGATGGTCTCAAGCTCAAGATCTTATTACATGATCTGCATTTTAACTATAAATAGCTCTCTGATAAAAATTTTTCACTTAAACTGATAATATGACATATTCCACGTCATTCACTTCCATACTGATGATCTGCAAATATTAAGCATCATTCAATATGATGATCAAGAGAAAAGGATGATCTGCATGTACGCCATATTACCAAGAGATGATCTGAACGTTTATGATTAAACTCTCCATACTGATGATCTGCAGTATTAGTATTATATTCAAATACTGATATGTATGTCCCCAATTATCATTCACTCTCCATACTGCTGAAATTTTGAGTTGACAGCTTCACTCTCCATACTGATGATCTGCATGTAATATTACCACGTATTATCATTTTCTCCATACTGATGATCTGCAAATTTAATTTTTTAAAAGTATGTATTCTCATTCACTCTCCATACTGATGATCTGCATGTACGCCATATTACCACGTATTATCATTCACTCTCCATACTGATGATCTGCATGTACGCCATATTACCACGTATTATCATTCACTCCATCCATACTGATGATCTGCATGTACGCCATATTACCACGTATTATCATTCACTCTCCATACTGATGATCTGCATGTACGCCATATTACCATCTGCATGTACGTATTATCATTCACTCTCCATACTGATGATCTGCATGTACGCCATATTACCACGTATTATCATTCACTCTCCATACTGATGATCTGCATTATCATTCATTCACTCTCCATACTGATGATCTGCATGTACGCCATATTACCACGTATTATCATTCACTCTCCATACTGATGATCTGCATGTACGCCATATTACCACGTATTATCATTCACTCTCCATACTGATGATCTGCATGTACGCCATATTACCATTACGTATTATCATTCACTCTCCATACTGATGATCTGCATGTACGCCATATTACCACGTATTATCATTCACTCTCCATACTGATGATCTGCATGTACGCCATATTACCACGTATTATCATTCACTCTCCATACTGATGATCTGCATCGCCATTTACCACGTATTATCATTCACTCTCCATACTGATGATCTGCATGTACGCCATATTACCACGTATTATCATTCACTCTCCATACTGATGATCTGCATGTACGCCATATTACCACGTATTATCATTCACTCTCCATACTGATGATCTGCATGTACGCCATATTACCACGTATTATCATTCACTCTCCATACTGATGATCTGCATGTACGCCATATTACCACGTATTATCATTCACTCTCCATACTGATGATCTGCATGTACGCCATATTACCACGTATTATCATTCACTCTCCATACTGATGATCTGCATGTACGCCATATTACCACGTATTATCATTCACTCTCCATACTGATGATCTGCATGTACGCCATATTACCACGTATTATCATTCACTCTCCATACTGATGATCTGCATGTACGCCATATTACCATGATCTGCATGTATTATCATTCACTCTCCATACTGATGATCTGCATGTACGCCATATTACCACGTATTATCATTCACTCTCCATACTGATGATCTGCATGTACGCCATATTACCACGTATTATCATTCACTCTCCATACTGATGATCTGCATGTACGCCATATTACCACGTATTATCATTCACTCTCCATACTGATGATCTGCATGCATTACCACGTATTATCATTCACTCTCCATATTACCACATATTATCATTCACTCTCCATACTGATGATCTGCATGTACGCCATATTACATTCCTCTCCATACTGATGATCTGCTTGATTACGTATTATCATTCACTCTCATACTGTGATCTGAAAATGCACTTTTATTTTTCTTTATTCTAGAATCGCTATTACGATAGGCATAATGTGACATTAGTCAGAAATTCATTGAACTGCTGCAGGTTGCAGTTCTGACTCCCAGTATGTGTGAGTTGTCATCAAGCCGATCTTCTGTTTTCTCCACTGGTACTACTGAGAGTTTGTCAATGTCTGCAATGAAACAAGAAAGAATTATGTTTTTATCTTTTCAAACATTACTACTTCTGCTGTAATTACAAGTTTTGTTATATTACATTACTATTGCTATGATTATTATTATTATTATTATTATTATTATTTTATTTCTTATCATTACTATTATTGTTTTCAGTCAGCATCTTCATCAGTAGTATTATAATTATCATAATTATTATTTTTATTACTACTATCATTATCATCAGTGTTACTACTATTAGTAGTAGTAGTAGGTAGTAGTAGTAGTAGTAGTAGTAGTAGTAGTAGTAGTAGTAGTAGTAGTAGTAGTAGTAGTAGTAGTAGTAGTAGTAGTAGTAGTAGTAGTAGTATTAGTAGCAGTAGCAGTAGTAGTAATATTGGTATTACTATTACCATTATTATTATTATTATTATTATTATCATCATTATTATTATCATTATTTTCTTATTGTTAATTATTATTATTATTATTATTATTATTATCATTATTATTATCATTATTCTATTATCATTAATTATTATTATTATTATCATCATCAACATCTTGCAAAATGTCTGACCTATGAAAAATGTACATTTGACTAATCCAAAGTGAAAATCATGCATTATTTAGTGGAGAGGGGGGTCAGGTTATGTTTTTTGGGCAGGGAGGGGGAAGGGGTTAACCTATGAACTTCGAACTCATCTTCACAGTGGGACAAATCATCCTACAATGGATACTTTATAGATTGATACAATGTTAAAGGTCATAAAGTTTGATTAACTCCCTTGACTTAAGTCTGAATGATGAAAAAAGACACACACACACACAGATACTACTAGGTAGCGTTAGACTAGAGAGCTAATACACACGAAAACGCTTAATTTGAAATTCATGGGATTTGGGACTAGACGTTTTTTTCTAGATGAAGCGTTTTTCAGACAGACAATGTCAAAGATAATGATACCAATGTGTAGTGTCTTGGCCAACGTCGCACGCAGGGGAAACTTAGAGTGAGTTTGTGCACACACCTTACTGTAACTAGTGTAACTTGTCCACACACTGCATTTGAAGCAGGTAAGATAGACTAGTGACGTCATCGAGAAGGAGGCAGGGGAGAGCAGCTGGGGGCATACTGAAGAAAAAGGTAGGAGCAGAATGGCCTCGCAGTCAATAAAGACGTTTGCCCTATGCTATGTATTCTGACATAACGATGGTCCTAAAGAATTCCAATGGTAATTTTTTGTTATTGTAACGTCTCTCCATGTGTATTGATCCAGTGCTAGAGTTTTGAAAGTAAGTAGGTCAAATATTGAAGAGACAAGATGCCGATTGACTGAACCCTCATTGACTAAAAAACGAGGAAGACAGATTGGGGTGGATGGTAGCAGTAGGGAATGGTGAAGAGATGTCTCGATCATGTGTTGGGGTGGTAAGTCATCAACGTACACCCATAGGTACACGCACTAATCTACAGTGTCCAGGCATACACAACACATATTGAACATTTAGTGTGACGGTATAACATGTACTGTATGTTCACAAGAGCACCTACTAGGGGTAGAGTTGGGATAAAAAATGGAAGCTTGCTTTATTTTTCCTTTTAGTAAGTTCTAAGTTTGGGTTATACTAGCTTTATACCCCCCCCCCCCCCCCCCACACAAACACACAAACAAAAATATGGGAGGTCTGGGGAACAGAAATTATTTCGGACTAGATGTATATTTCAGATGAACCTTCTTCATGTCTGTGAAGACTCCCAGTATTGAAGGATTAATACACAGTTATATCTTTTTGTCCTAATGAATTAGGGTGAAATTTCGGACTACTACGGGAAATTTGTTAAGAAAAAATTAGGACTTGGCAAATCTTTCTGACTATAGTAAGTTTATGACAAAGGATTTCGGACTTAACATTTTCGGGTGTAGTATGATGTTCTTAATAGACAGCTACTGTGTCTGCAGTATCTCGGGTTGAAAGGGATACTCTCGAGAAAAATCTTGAAAGTGATGAATAAAAGAAATGAAATAAATACTGAAGCCCCATGGGACGAAAACGAGACAAGTGTTAAGGAAACATAAAGAAACTGCTGGGCTCCCAGTGGGCACCCATGGCCTTGAACTTGTATAAAAGTCAGCACTGCAAGCCTTGCTAGCGATGCACATTTGTCTTTATGCCTGCCATGATGATAATGTGTCGTAGATTTGCCGTAACCAGATTAATTTTTGTCACAACTCACCAAAGGCAGATATAAGCCAATCATTGACGCCTCCTTCCACAGCATCGTACGTTGTGTGGGGTGAAAATACGGCTATCCTATTTTCCAAACATTCTATGATAAGTCTCTCTTTCCAATTTTTCTGTGTGAGAGATTTAAGCTTGACAAAGATCGGCGGATGGTAAGAGATGATGAGATCAATAATTTTCTCTTTTGCCTCTTCCATGACAGGGACGGTCAGGTCATTGGTCAACATGACCTTGCTGATGTATTTGGGTGGGGACGGTTCAACCAGCAGTCCAACATTGTCCCAGCTACCTGGAGAAATGCAGGGCGGGGGGGGGGGGGGGGGGACGGGTTGAATACAGCCAATGAATTGTTGATGTTTGTGAAAATTAGCAAATTTCAAATGGACCAGTTGAGTGTAGATGAATGTGCATGTTTGTGTGAATATTAATCATGGTTATATTATATTGTGTTATATGGTGGTGCAAGTGGATGGTGTTTTGAGTGACATTTTATGTGTAAATTTATGTGCGGTACTAAATGTATTTTTAGTAATATGAGAAATGTAAATCGAAAGAAAAATTGCCTTATTTGGACAATAAAGATTATTATTATTATTATTATTATTATTATTATTATTATTATTATTATTATTATTATTATTATTATTATCATCATTATTATTATTAAAATTCAAACAAATTTAAATTAAAAAAACCATAACCGTCACATAAAATATCGCCACCTTGTTTTTCAGAGGAGGGATAGGGACTCAGTAGTCCTGAAGCAAAGTGTCGGCCTCTCAACCCAAAAGTTGTGGATTCAAGCCCCACCAGCGGTTGAAAATTATGCTCCAGTTTCTAAAGTAAAATCCCCCCCCAGATCCAGGGAGGTGGATTGACCTAGTACTCTACTGGAGACGGACGACAAAAAGGAGGTCCTGTGTGCAGATCACAACACTCTGTGCATGTTAAAGATCCCTTGACTGTTGACAGGGCAGTCGGAGCAAAATCAGAATTCAAACCAAAAACCCCGAGATCCCCGTAGCCGTTTGATGGTGTGGTGAGTAAGTGAAATCAAATGTTTCTCAGGGAAACTGTTGATGTCAATTAATTAAGTGGTTCCAAGACAATGAAACAACAATAAAAAAAGTCACAGCATTCCTTCCCTCCTGTCAAACAATGATTTGAGTATGAAGATGTCATTTCTCCCCAAAAAAATTTAATAGTGTCTGAAACAGCCGCGGTCATATTTCGAAACCTCTCTATTCATTCTGAAAAAGGAACAGTTTCAAATCACTTATATACGATCGATTCAATTTCTTATGGTACCTATTCATTCCCAAAAACGCATTCTCTCAATTCACTTCCATACGATCGATTCAATTTCTTATGGTACCTATTCATTCCCAAAAACGCATTCTCTCAAATCACTTCCATACGATCGATTCAATTTCTTATGGTACCTATTCATTCCCAAAAAGGCATTCTCTCAAATCACTTCCATATGATCGATTCAATTTCTTATGGTATCTATTCATTCCTAAAAAGGAACTCTCTCAAATCACTTATATACGATCGATTCAATTTCTTATGGTACCTATTCATTCCCAAAAGGGCATTCTCTCAAATCACTTATATACGATCGATTCAATCTCTTATGGTATCTATTCATTCCCAAAATCAAAATCACTTCCATACGATCGATTCAATTTCTTATGGTACCTATTCATTCCCAAAAAGGCATTCTCTCAAATCACTTCCATACGATCGATTCAATTTCTTATGGTATCTATTCATTCCCAAAAGGGCATTCTCTCAAATCACTTATATACGATCGATTCAATTTCTTATGGTATCTATTCATTCCCAAAAAGGCATTCTCTCAAATCACTTATATACGATCGATTCAATTTCTTATGGTATCTATTCATTCCCAAAAGGGCATTCTCTCAAATCACTTCCATATGATCGATTCAATTTCTTATGGTATCTATTCATTCCCAAAAGGGCATTCTCTCAAATCACTTATATACGATCGATTCAATTTCTTATGGTATCTATTCATTCCCAAAAAGGCACTCTCTCAAATCATTTATATACAATTGATTCAATTTTCTTATAGCATCTAATAGACAAAAATCTGCACTTCCATAGGATCGATTCAATCTCTTTCTCTCTTTCTTTATCAGTTCCCATTCTACCTTTCGGTGTATGGGTTCAGATGCCCGAGGTGATCTTTCTCCAGGATGCCCTGTCCTCGCATTTTCTGTTTCCTTCCAAAAAAGTTAAATTTCTTTGTTTCAATGCCTCTTTTATATCTTCTTCCCACTTTCTCTGAGGTCTGCCTTTTGGTCTTTTACCTTGGGCTTTAGCACTGTATACTGATTTAGCTATTCTATTGTCATTCATTCCGTTTACATACCCAAACCATCTCAATTGATTTATTTCTATCTTAGTTTTTATGCCATCTGCTTTGGTTTGATCTCTTATTGGTGTGTTTCTTTTCCATTTCTTATGGCATCTAATAGACAAAAATCTGCAGTTCCATAGGATCAATTTAATTTCTTATGGCATTTAATGTACAAAAATCTGCACTTCCATACGATCAATTCAATTTCTTATGGCATCTAATAGACAAAAATCTGCACTTCCATACGATCGATTCAATTTCTTATGGCATCTAATAGACAATAATCTGCACTTCCATACGATCAATTCGATTTCTTATGGCATCTAATAGACAAAAATATGCTATTTAAAACATTGTTCATTGTTACCTGCTAAGGAAAGTGGAGCTATTTTTGTCAGCTTGGAAACGATGGAATCAAAGTGTTCATCCTGTCAGCTCCTCTGAGCAGAAAAGTTTTGCTGAATAATTCCTGCAGTAATCAAAGAAAAGACATTTAAATATATATAATGTTAAAGAGCGCAAACAAAATATCAAATCAAGGAAGAAATTTATTTCTTTATCTTTGAGACACTTTCAAACTTTAGTAAATTTAGTATCTCTCTCTCTCTCTCTCTCTCTCTCTCTCTCTCTCTCTCTCTCTCTCTCTCTCTCTCTCTCTCTCTCTCTCTCTCTCTCTCTCTCTCTCTCTCTCTCTCTCTCTCTCTCTCTCTCTCTCTCTCTCTCTCTCTCTCTCTCTCTCTCTCTCACTGTGTCTCTTTGCATCTCTGTTCTATATCTATAGGAGGGAGTGGGGGAGGGCATTCTGCATTAAAAGAAACAGTGTTCCTATGTCGATATTTGAATAATTATATTTATACTCCTTGTGTCTGTTTTCTTCAAAATAGCTGCTCAACGCAATTCTTGTTTCCTGATGCAGGAGAATAATAATAATATTATCATTTTACCTTCTTACTGGTTCTGTTGCTCAGTTTTATCCTCTTCTTGATAAAAGTGTGGGGGTTTCAGGGGGGGTGCTTGACCCCTGCATGAAAACAAACAAAACAAACAACAAAAAGCCCTGGTCTTGTGTTTCCAAGTCGTCTTCCCAAGTCAGTCGTCGCCCTATTATTACTCCCGCTTTAGCACCGCCGCCATGTATTTCCTGCCATTGCGCCTATTGTCAGCGGTGCTAAAGTGGGAGTAATAATAGGACGACAACTGGAGAACACATGTGTGGGAGTAATAGGAAGACGACATGAAGCCCCGCTTGCCTGGCCCAAGTCATCACCCTATTATTACTCTCACTTTAGCACCGATGCAGTGTATTTTTTGCTTCATTTACTATGGTCAGCGGTGCTAAAGCGGGAGTAATAATAGGGCGACGACTGGAGAACAACACACGTAAAAGTGAGAGGCTCTTCATAGCACGTCGTGCAACACTCTGTCGATCAAGGAGCATGAGAGAGGATATCAGGACCAAGCCCAGTATCTAGCATAAACTGGATTTTCAATCGTATTCAAGGTTAAATATTGCGGTGCTAAAGCGCGATTATCCCACAACTCCCACCACCAACACCAAGACTATTTAGCTTTTCCCCGATTCAAAAATTTATTTTGAAGTTCTACAGGTAGTACTGTCAACTTCTCTCATCTTGCATATATTTTAAATATTTTTTTTATACATAATATACATTTAGCTTTCCCTAAATTTTGCACATGATCACTATATATATATATATATATATATATATATATATATATATATATATATATATATATATATATATATATATATATATATATATATATATATATATATATATATATATATATAAATAAAGTTCATTTATAAACATAAAAAATCTCAATCCCCATCCCTCCCACATTTCCCTTTGTTCAATGTCAGTCAGGTATTGGAGCAAGCTGTGATAGGCAGTCAGATAAGTCTAAGTCAGTAGAGCCAAGGTTCAAGTGTCCCTTCTTGTACATTCAATACCCAAATCGACTCATCAGGTCTTCTGACTCACCTAGGAGTAAGTTGGAAAGAGTTCCAAAGTCAGGATCAGCCATTATTTTATCAATGTCATCTATCAAATCAGACAAATCAGCATCCCTGACACACACGGACACCCCCACCTTTTTTATTTTAATGTAGACAATTAAAATATATGCCATAAGGTAAGAAGCTTTGGCATTGGCGTCTAGTGTAAGTTAAACTACAACTTTTGATAGCAAACTGTAAACGAGGAAAAGGAAAAACAATCACAAACTATAATGATAATCTTGCTTGTTGGAGTGTAAAAGAAATCGTCAGAGATGTAGAGCAAAAACACATGCCATTCAACTTCTCTAAAGATTAAATGTGACATTTTTAAACTACAAGAACTTGACATAGATCTATGTAGATCTAAATACTAACCACAAAATCGGACGAAAGTCAGCATGAAACTTTGTGGAAAGTTTTAGGCTTGCCGCATATAGCCTTTGGTTGAGAAAGCTCATAGTTGAGTAGGCCACGTCTGCTTTCGATTCTATCGGGAATACCCACCGAGGGTCTGAAGAGCAAAAAGTATGTCTGGAAAACAAAACAATACAAATTAAAATCAAGACACGAGGCTCCGTTATGTAGATATCCACACTACGTGTATATATGTATTTTGATTGAGAACATGAAAACAAAATATTGTTTATACTGTTATATCTTGTATATGCATCACCTTATGAATCACCATGGGTTTAGGAAAACCTAATGAATAAAGGAGAACAAATCATATCACATTCGAACTATGTGGGTTGTTTTCTCTCTGTCTCACTGTCTCACTGTTTCCGTCTCTGTTTATGTTTCTGTCTGGCTGTTTGTCTCTATGTATGTCTGTCTGTCTATCTGTCTGTCTGTCTGTCTGTATGTATGTCTGTCTGTCTGTCTCTCTCTCTCTCTCCTCTCTCTCTCTCTCTCTCTCTCTCTTTCTCTCTGTCTCTCTGATTCTCTCTCTCTCTCTCTCTCTCTCTCTCTCTCTCTCTCTCTCTCTCTCTCTCTCTCTCTCTCTCTCTCTCTCTCTCTCTTTTCTCTCTCTCTGTCTCTATGACTTCTCTCTCTCTCTCTCTCTCTCTCTCTCTCTCTCTCTCTCTCTCTCTCTCTCTCTTTCTCTCTCACATCTCTCTCTCTCTCTCTCTCTCTCTCTCTCTCTCTCTCTCTCTCTCTCTCTCTCTCTCTCTCTCTCTCTCTCTCTCTCTCTCCCTCTCTGTGTCTCTCTGTCTCTCTCAATCAAGAGTCCCAATCTAGCAGCCTCTATTATTATTATTTCAATCAGCATCACATCATTAGTGTTTTCATAATCGTTTTTTTTTAATGTTTATTATCATCATCATCATCATGATGATCATCATCATCATCATCATTATTATTATTATTATTATTATTATTATTATTATTATTATTATTATTATCATTATTATCATCATCATCATCATCATGGTGGTTTCAGAACGTTGGTACATCATGGTGGTTTTAAAACGTTGGTACATAATGGTGATTTTAAAACGTTCGTACATCGTGGTGATTTTAAAACGTTGGTACATCATGGTGGTTTTTAAACGTTGGTACATCATGGTGATTTTAAAACGTTGGTACATCATGGTGGTTTCAAAACGTTTGTACATCATGGTGGTTTTAAAACATTGGTATATCATGGTGGTTTTAAAACGTTGGCACATCATGGTGGGTTTAAAACGTTGGTATATCATGGTGGTTTTAAAACGTTGGTACATCATGGTGATTTTAAAACGTTGGTACATCATTGTGGTTTAAAAACGTTGGTACATCATGGTGGTTTCAAAACGTTGGTACATCATGGTGGTTTCAGAACGTTGGTACATCATGGTGGTTTCAGAACGTTGGTACATCATGGTGGTGTCAGAATGTTGGCACATCATGGTGTTTTCAGAATGTTGGCACATCATGGTGGTTTTAGAATGTTGGTACATCATGGTGGTTTTAAAACGTTGGTACATCATGGTGGTTTCAGAACATTGGTACATCATGGCAGTTTCAGAACGTTGGTACATCATGGTGGTTTTAAAACGTTGGTACATCATGGTGGTTTTAAAACGTTGGTACATCATGGTGGTTTCAGAACGTTGGTACATCATGGTGGTTTTAGAACGTTGGTACATCATGGTGGTTTAAAACGTTGGTACATCATGGTGGTTTTAAAACGTTGGGACATCATGGTGGTTTTAAAACGTTGGTACTTCATGGTGGTTTTAAAACGTTGGTACATCATGGTGGTTTTAAAACGTTGGTACATCATGGTGGTTTTAAAACGTTGGTACATCATGGTGGTTTCATAATGTTGGTACATCATGGTGGTTTCAGAATGTTGGTACATCATGGTGGTTTCATACCGTTGGTACATCATGGTGGTTTCAGAACGTTGGTACATCATGGTGGTTTCAGAACGTTGGTACATCATGGTGGTTTTAAAACGTTGGTACATCATGGTGGTTTCAGAACGTTGGTACATCATGGTGGTTTTAAAACGTTGGTACATCATGGTGGTTTCAGAACGTTGGTACATCATGGTGGTTTCAGAATGTTGGTACATCATGGTGGTTTTAGAATGTCGGTACATCATGGTGGTTTCATACCGTTGGTACATCATGGTGGTTTCAGAACGTTGGTACATCATGGTGGTTTCAGAACGTTGGTACATCATGGTGGTTTCATACCGTTGGTACATCATGGTGGTTTCAGAACGTTGGTACATCATGGTGGTTTCAGAACGTTGGTACATCATGGTGGTTTTAAAACGTTGGTACATCATGGTGGTTTTAGAACGTTGGTACATCATGGTGGTTTTAAAACGTTGGTACATCATGGTGGTTTTAAAACGTTGGTACATCATGGTGGTTTTAAAACGTTGGTACATCATGGTGGTTTCAGAATGTTGGTACATCATGGTGGTTTCATACCGTTGGTACATCATGGTGGTTTTAAAACGTTGGTACATCATTGTGGTTTCAGAACGTTGGCACATCATGGTGGTTTTAAAACGTTGGTACATCATGGTGGTTTTAAAACGTTGGTACATCATGGTGGTTTCAGAACGTTGGTACATCATGGTGGTTTTAAAACGTTGGCACATCATGGCGGTTTTAAAACGTTGGTACATCATGGTGGTTTCAAAATGTTGGCACATCATGGTGGTTTCATACCGTTGGTACATCATGGTGGTTTTAAAACGTTGGTACATCATGGTGGTTTTAAAACGTTGGCACATCATGGTGGTTTTAAAACGTTGGTACATCATGGTGGTTTTAGAACGTTGGTACATCATGGTGGTTTTAAAACGTTGGTACATCATGGTGGTTTTAAAACGTTGGCACATCATGGTGGTTTTAAAACGTTGGTACATCATGGTGGTTTTAAAACGTTGACACATCATGGTGATTTTAAAACGTTGGTACATCATGGTGGTTTTAAAACGTTGGTACATCATGGTGGTTTTAAAACGTTGGTACATCATGGTGGTTTTAAAACGTTGGTACATCATGGTGGTTTTAAAACGTTGGTACATCATGGTGGTTTAACGTTGGTACATCATGGTGGTTTTAAAAACGTTGTTGGTACATCATGGTGGTTTTAAAACGTTGGGACATCATGGTGGTTTTAAAACGTTGGTACTTCATGGTGGTTTTAAAACGTTGGTACATCATGGTGGTTTTAAAACGTTGGTACATCATGGTGGTTTTAAAACGTTGGTACATCATGGTGGTTTCAGAATGTTGGTACATCATGGTGGTTTCAGAATGTTGGTACATCATGGTGGTTTTAGAATGTCGGTACATCATGGTGGTTTCATAACGTTGGTACATCATCGTGGTTTCAGAACGTTGGTACATCATGGTGGTTTCAGAACGTTGGTACATCATGGTGGTTTCATAACGTTGGTACATCATGGTGGTTTCAGAACGTTGGTACATCATGGTGGTTTTAAAACGTTGGTACATCATGGTGGTTTCAAAACGTTGGTACATCATGGTGGTTTTAAAACGTTGGTACATCATGGTGGTTTTAAAACGTTGGTACATCATGGTGGTTTTAAAACGTTGGTACATCATGGTGGTTTCAGAACGTTGGTACATCATGGTGGTTTCATACCGTTGGTACATCATGGTGGTTTCAGAACGTTGGTACATCATGGTGGTTTCATTGGTACATCATGGTGGTTTTAAAACGTTGGTACATCATGGTGGTTTTAAAACGATGGTACATCATGGTGGTTTCAGAACGTTGGTACATCATGGTGGTTTTAAAACGTTGGCACATCATGGTGGTTTTAAAACGTTGGTACATCATGGTGGTTGGTCATCAGAACGTTGGTACATCATGGTGGTTTCAGGACGTTGGTACATCATGGTGGTTTTAAAACGTTGGTAATCATGGTACATCATGGTGGTTTTAGAACGTTGGTACATCATGGTGGTTTTAGAACGTTGGCACATCATGGTGGTTTTAAAACGTTGGTACATCATGGTGGTTTTAAAACGTTGGTACATCATGGTGGTTTTACCGTTGGTAAATCATTGGTTTTAAAACGTTGGCACATCATGGTGGTTTTAAAACGTTGGTACATCATGGTGGTTTTAAAACGTTGGTACATCATGGTGGTTTTAAAACATTGGTACATCATGGTGGCTTCAGAATGTTGGTACATCATGGTGGTTTTAGAATGTTGGTACATTATGGTGGTTTTAGAATGTTGGTACATCATGGTGGTTTTAGAATGTTGGTACATCATGGTGGTTTTAGAAAGTTGGTTCATCATGGTGGTTTTAAAACGTTGGTACATCATGGTGTTGTTTGGTGGTTTTAAAACGTTGGTACATCATGGTGGTTTTAAAACGTTGGTACATCATGGTGGTTTTAAAACGTTGGTACATCATGGTGGTTTTAGAATGTTGGTACATCATGGTGGTTTTAGATGTTGGAATCATTGGTTTACATCATGGTGGTTTTAGAATGTTGGTACATCATGGTGGTTTTAGAATGTTGGTACATCATGGTGGTTTTAGAATGTTGGTACAACATGGTGGTTTTAGAATGTTGGTACATCATGGTGGTTTTAAAACGTTGGCACATCATGGTGGTTTTAAAACGTTGGTACATCATGGTGGTTTTAGAATGTTGGTACATCATGGTGGTTTTAGAATGTTGGTACATCATGGTGGTTTTAGAATGTTGGTACATCATGGTGGTTTCAGAATATTGGTACATCATGGTGGTTTCAGAATGTTGGTACATCATGGTGGTTTTAGAATGTTGGTACATCATGGTGGTTTCAGAATGTTGGTACATCATGGTGGTTTCAGAATGTTGGTACATCATGGTGGTTTTAGAATGTTGACACATCATGGTGGTTTCAGAATGTTGGCACATCATGGTGGTTTCAGAATGTTGGTACATCATGGTGGTTTTAGAATGTTGGTACATCATAGTGGTTTTAAAACGTTGACACATCATGGTGGTTTCAGAATGTTGGTACATCATGGTGGTTTCAGAATGTTGGCACATCATGGTGGTTTCAGAATGTTGGTACATCATGGTGGTTTTAGAATGTTGGCACATCATGGTGGTTTTAAAATGTTGGTACATCATGGTGGTTTCAGAATGTTGGTACATCATTGTGGTTTTAAAATGTTGGCACATCATGGTGGTTTCAGAACGTTGACACATCATGGTGGTTTTAAAACGTTGGTATATCATGGTGGTTTTAGAATGTTGGTACATCATGGTGGTTTCAGAATATTGACACATCATGGTGGTTTTAAAATTTGGTACATCATGGTGGTTTTAAAACGTTGGTACATCATGGTGGTTTCAGAATGTTGGCACATCATGGTGGTTTTAAAACGTTGGTACATCATGATGGTTTCAGAATGTTGGCACATCATGGTGGTTTTAAAACGTTGGCACATCATTGTGGTTTCAGAATGTTGGTACATCATGGTGGTTTCAGAACGTTGGCACATCATGGTGGTTTCAGAATGTTGACACATCATGGTGGTTTTAAAACGTTGGTACATCATGGTGGTTTTAAAACGTTGGTACATCATGGTGGTTTTAAAACGTTGGTACATCATGGTGGTTTCAGAATGTTGGCACATCATGGTCGTTTTAAAACGTTGGTACATCATGGTGGTTTTAAAACGTTGGTACATCATGGTGGTTTTAAAACGTTGGTACATCATGGTGGTTTTAAAACGTTGGTACATCATGGTGGTTTTAAAACGTGTTGACACATCATGGTGGTTTTAAAACGTTGGTACATCATGGTGGTTTCAGAATGTTGACACATCATGGTGGTTTCAAAACGTTGGTACATCATGGTGGTTTTAAAACGTTGGTACATCATGTTGGTGGTTTTTAAAACGTTGGTACATCATGGTGGTTTTAGGTTTTAAAACGTTGGTACATCATGGTGGTTTTAAAACGTTGGTACATCATGGTGGTTTTAGAACGTTGGTACATTATGGTGGTTTTAGAACGTTGGTACATCATGGTGGTTTTAAAACGTTGACACATCATGGTGGTTTTAAAACGTTGGTACATCATGGTGGTTTTAGAATGTTGACAGTTGGTACAATCATTGGTTTTAAAACGTTGGTACATCATGGTGGTTTTAAAACGTTGGCACATCATGGTGGTTTCAGAATGTTGGTACATCATGGTGGTTTTAAAACGTTGGTTCATCATGGTGTTTTAAAACGTTGGTACATCATGGTGGTTTCAAAACGTTGGTAAAACGTTGGTACATCATGGTGGTTTTAAAACGTTGGTACATCATGATGGTTTTATAATGTTGGTACATCATGGTGCTTTTAAAACATTGGTACATCATGGTGGTTTTAGAATGTTGGTACATCATAGTGGTTTTAAAACGTTGACACATCATGGTGGTTTCAGAATGTTGGTACATCATGGTGGTTTTAGAACGTTGGTACATCATGGTGGTTTTAGAACGTTGGTACATTTTTATTGGTGGTTTTAGAACGTTGGTACATCATGGTGGTTTTAGAATGTTGGTACATCATGATGGTTTAGAACGTTGTACATCATGGTGGTTTTAGAATGTTGACATTATGGTAGTTTTAAAACGTTGGTACATCATGGTTGTTTTAAAACGTTGGCACATCATAGTGGTTTCAAAACGTTGACACATCATGGTGGTTTTAGAACGTTGGTACATCATGGTGGTTTTAAAACGTTGGTTCATCATGGTGGTTTTAAAACGTTGGTACATCATGGTGGTTTTAAAACGTTGGTACATTATGGTGGTTTTAGAATGTTGGCACATCATGGTTATTTTAGAATGTTGGTACATCATGGTGGTTTTAGAATGTTGGTACATCATGGTGGTTTCATACCGTTGGTACATCATGGTGGTTTCAGAACGTTGGTACATCATGGTGGTTTCAGAACGTTGGTACATCATGGTGGTTTTAAAACGTTGGTACATCATGGTGGTTTCAGAACGTTGGTACATCATGGTGGTTTTAAAACGTTGGTACATCATGGTGGTTTTAAAACGTTGGTACATCATGGTGATTTTAAAACGTTGGTACATCATGGTGGTTTCAGAATGTTGGTACATCATGGTGGTTTTAGAACATTGATACATCATGGTGGTTTTAGAATGTTGGTATATCATGGTGGGTTTAGAACGTTGGTGCATCATGGTGATTTTAAAACGTTGGTTCATCATGGTGGTTATAAAACGTTGGTACATCATGGTGGTTTTAAAACGTTGGTACATCATGGTGGTTTTAAAACGTTGGTACATCATGGTGGTTTTAAAACGTTGGTACATCATGGTGGTTTCAGAATGTTGGTACATCATGGTGGTTTTAGAACGTTGACACATCATGGTGGTTTTAAAACGTTGGTACATTATGGTGGTTTCAGAAGGTTGGCACATCATGGGTGTTTTAGAATGTTGGTACATCATGGTGGTTTTAAAACGTTGGTACATCATGGTGGTTTTAAAACATTGGTACATCATGCTGGTTTCAGAATGTTGGTACATCATGGTGGTTTTAGAACGTTGGTACATCATGATGGTTTTAGAATGTTGGTACATCATGGTGGTTTTAGAACATTGGTACATGATGGTGGTTTTAGAACGTTGGTACATCATGGTGGTTTCATACCGTTGGCACATCATGGTTGTTTTAAAACGTTGGCACATTATGGTGGTTTTAAAACGTTGACACATCATGGTGGTTTTAGAATGTTGACACATCATGGTGGTTTTAAAACGTTGGTACATCATGGTGGTTTTAGAACTTTGGTACATCATGGTCGTTTTAGAACGTTGGTACATCATGGTGGTTTTAGAACGTTGGTACATCATGTCGGTTTTAGAACGTTGGTACATCATGGTGGTTTTAGAACGTTGGTACATCATGGTGGTTTTAGAATGTCGGTACATCATGGTGGTTTTAGAACGTTGGTACATCATGGTGGTTTTAGAATGTCGGTACATCATGGTGGTTTTAAAACGTTGGTACATCATGGTGGTTTTAGAATGTTGACACATCATGGTTGTTTTAAAACATTGGTAGATCATGGTGGTTTTAAAACGTTGGCACATCATGGTGGTTTTAAAACGTTGGCACATCATGGTGGTTTTAGAACGTTGGTACATCATGGTGGTTTTAAAACGTTGGTACATCATGGTGGTTTTAAAACGTTGGTACATCATGGTGGTTTTAGAATGTTGGCACATCATGGTGGTTTTAGAATGTTGGTACATCATGATGGTTTTAAAACGTTGGTACATCATGTTGGTTTTAAAACGTTGGTACATCATGGTGGTTTTAGAATGTTGGTACATCATGGTTGTTTTAGAACGTTGGTACATCATGGTGGTTTTAGAATGTTGGTACATCATGGTGGTTTTAGAAGGTTGGTACATCATGGTGGTTTTAGAACGTTGGTACATCATGTTGGTTTCACACCGTTGGCACATCATGGTGGTTTTAAAACGTTGGCACATGATGGTGGTTTTAAAACGTTGACACATCATGGTGGTTTTAGAATGTTGACACATCATGGTGGTTTTAAAACGTTGGCACATCATGGTGGTTTCAGAATGTTGACACATCATGGTGATTTTAAAACGTTGGCACATCATGTTGGTTTTAGAATTTTGACACATCATGCTGGTTTCAGAATGTTGACACATCATGGTGGTTTTAAAACGTTGGTACATCATGGTGGTTTTAAAACGTCGGTACATCATGGTGGTTTTAGAATGTTGACGCATCATGGTGGTTTTAAAACGTTGGCACATCATGGTGGTTATAAAACGTTCGCACATCATGGTGGTTTTAAAACGTTGGCACATCATGGTGGTTTCAGAATGTTGACACATCATGGTGGTTTTAAAACGTTGGCACATCATAATGGTTTTAGAATGTTGACACATGATGTAGGTTTCAGAATGTTGACACATCATGGTGGTTTTAAACCGTTGGTACATCATGGTGGTTTTAGAATGTTGGTACATCATGATGCTTTTAAAACATTGGTACATCATGTTTTTTTTAGAATGTTAGCACATCATAGTGGTTTTAAAACGTTGACACATCATGGTGGTTTTAGAATGTTGGTACATCATGGTGGTTTTAGAACGTTTGTACATCATGGTGGTTTTGGAACGTTGGTACATCATGGTGGTTTTAAAACGTTGGTACATCATGGTGGTTTTAAAATGTTGGTACATCATGGTGGTTTTAGAACGTTGGTACATCATGGTGGTTTTAGAACGTCGGTACATCATGGTGGTTTCAAAAAGTTGGTACATCATGGTGGTTTTAGAATGTTGACACATCATGGTGGTTTTAAAACATTGGTACATCATGGTGGTTTTAAAACGTTGGTACATCATGCTGGTTTTAAAACGTTGGCACATCATGCTGGTTTTAAAACGTTGGTACATCATGGTGGTTTTAAAACGTTGACACATCATGGTGGTTTTAGAACATTGGTACATCATGGTGGTTTTAAAACGTTGGTACATCATGGTGGTTTTAGAACGTTGGTACATCATGGTGGTTTTAGAATGTTGGTACATCATGGTGGTTTTAAAACGTTGGTACATCATGTGGTTTTAGAATGTTGGCACATCATGGTGGTTTTAGAATGTTGGTACATCATGGTGGTTTTAAAACGTAGGTACATCATGGTGGTTTTAAAACGTTGGTACATCATGGTGGTTTTAAAACGTCGGTACATCATGGTGGTTTTAAAACGTTGGTACATCATGGTGGTTTTAGAATGTTGGTACACCATGGTGGTTTTAAAACGTTGGTACATCATGGTCGTTTTAGAAGGTTGGTACATCATGGTGGTTTTCGAACGTTGGTACATCATGGTGGTTTTAAAACATTGGTACATCATGGTCGTTTTAGAATGTTGGTACATCATGGTGGTTTTAAAACGTTGGTACATCATGGTGGTTTTAAAACGTTGGTACATCATGGTGGTTTTAGAACGTTGGTACATCATGGTGGTTTTAGAATGTTGGTACATCATGATGGTTTCAGAATTTTGGCACATCATGGTGGTTTTAAAACGTTGGTATATCATGGTGGTTTTAAAACGTTGGTACATCATGGTGGTTTTAGAATGTTGGTACATCATGGTGGTTTTAGAATGTTGGTACATCATGGTGGTTTCAGAATGTTGGTACATCATTGTGGTTTCAGAACGTTGGTACATCATGGTGGTTTCAGAATGTTGACACATCATGAGGGTTTCAGAATGTTGGCACATCATGGTGGTTTTAAAACGTTGGTACATCATGGTGGTTTTAAAACGTTGGTACATCATGGTGGTTTTAAAAATGTTGGTACATCATGGTGGTTTTAAAACGTTGGCACATCATGGTGGTTTCAGAACGTGGCTACATGGCTTCATGGCCGATGAAATATAAACATTCTTGTCTTCATGGCCGATGAAATTTAAGCATTCTTGTCTTCATGGCCGATGAAATATAGGCATTCTTGTCTTCAAGGCCGATGAAATATAAACATTCTTGTCTTCATGGCCGATGAAATATAAACATTCTTGTCTTCATGGCCGATGAAATATAAACATTCTCATCTTCATGGCCGCTTACAGATATTTGTAAAGAAATTGTTAGATTTACTCTTTTCCTGACTTTATGCTTTTTCCCCAAATTTTCTATTGTACTAATATTATTTAGTGATAGCTCCACGCTGGTTTCAGCACTTCCGGTCATTTATGGGTAATTGTTGTTAGGAGTTGTCTCGAGGTTGGCTGCACTACTTTTGGTTTTTCCAATTTGCTGTACATGTATTGATGTCTGGTGTTGTAGGTCCCTTCCATGTATTGATGTCTGGTGTTGTAGGTCCCTTCCATGTATTGATGTCTGGTGTTGTAGGTCCCTTCCATGTATTGATGTCTGGTGTTGTAGATCCCTTCCATTATTTCATTCATGGCTTATCAAAAACCGTATCAGTGTAGATTTTCTAACCATAGAGCCAAGAAAAAGGAAATTTGATAGTCTTATCTCGTTCATTACTTGGAGAGTTTTTGAATGCTGTGTTGACTAGGGCTATTCTCTTCTTGATGTCGCTAGTGCCTCTTCCATTTTAAGTAATATTGGCGCCTTAATACGCGAAGCAGGCTACTTTTCCATCTTCAGCTACACTTTGCGCCACTTTTATTGCTTCATTCCATTTTAAGGAAAGACCATATAAATGATTGTGCTGTTGTCTAAGGGTGGACACCGAAAGGAAAGAGAGACAAAGGACGCCCAAAAGAACTGCATAGCGCAGAATAGTGGAGAAAGAGAGGAACGGAGACGGACAGTCTTCCTGGGAAAGAGCGAAAATAGCAGCTCAGGATAGGGACAATTGGAGGTATCATGTTGAGGCCTTATGTGCCTCCTGGCACACACACACACACACAGAGAAAGAGAGAGAGAGAGAGAGAGAGAGAGAGAGAGAGAGAGAGAGAGAGAGAGAGAGAGAGAGAGAGAGAGAGAGAGAGAGAGGGAGAGAGAGAGAGAGGGAGAGAGAGAAAGAGAGAGAGAGGAGAGAGAGAGAGGGAGAGGAGAGAGGGAGAGAGGAGAGAGGGAGAGAGAGAGAGAGGAGAGAGAGAGAGAGGAGAGGGAGAGGAGAGAGAGAGAGAGACAGAGACAGAGAGAGAGAGAGAGAGAGAGAGAGAGAGAGAGAGAGAGAGAGAGAGAGAGAGAGAGAGAGAGAGAGAGAGAGAGAGAGAGAGAGAGAGAGAGAGAGAGAGTTAAGGTTAAGGTAAGGTTAAGGTAAGGTTATCTCGTTCATCGTTGTCTGTTTGCTAGACATGGCAGACTGAAAGTCACACAGTGGTCCAGAGGTAAGGTGGCTGCCGCTCTCAACCAGAGGGTCGGGGATTGGTGCTCGATGTGTCAAAATATTTTCTAGAAGGAATTTTTTTAGGGTAGGGGGAGGGCGTAAAAACCAGCCCCTGGTCTAGGCAGGTAGATCGACACCGAGACATAACATAGCCCCTGGTCTAGACAGGTACATCGACACCGAGACATAACACAGCCCCTGGTCTAGACAGGTAGATCGACACCGAGACATAACACAGCCCTGGTCTAGACAGGTAGATCGACACCGAGACATAACATAGCCCCTGGTCTAGACAGGTAGATCGACACCGAGACATAACATAGCCCATGGTCTAGACAGGTAGATCGACACCGAGACATAACACAGCCCCTGGTCTAGACAGGTAGATCGACACCGAGACATAACATAGCCCCTGGTCTAGACAGGTAGATCGACACCGAGACATAACACAGCCCCTGGTCTAGACAGGTAGATCGACACCGAGACATAACATAGCCCCTGGTCTAGACAGGTAGATCGACACCGAGACATAACATAGCCCCTGGTCTAGACAGGTAGATCGACATCGAGACATAACATAGCCCCTGGTCTAGGCAGGTAGATCGACACCGAGACATAACCCAGCCTCTGGTCTAAGCAGGTGAATCCACACCGAGACATAACCCAGCCTTTGGTCTAAGCAGGTGAATCCACACCGAGACATAACCCAGCCTCTGGTCTAAGCAGGTGAATCCACACCGAGAAATAGGAAAGCGACGATACAAAAAAGAAGGTCCCATGTGCAGATCACATCAGTCCGCGCATGTCGTTAAAGATCGTTAGGCTATTTACAGGACAGTCTGGGCAACATTAACAACAAATCGGACCAAAAACCCCGAGATCATCGTTGTCGCGATTGTGAGTAAATTGAAGCCAAAACAAATTTAGAACTGATCTGTGTCTGTCTAGTCTTTTGATCAATGCATTCTTTCTTACTTTATCAGCTTGCATTCTACCTTCCGGTGTATGGGTTTAGATGCCCGAAATGATCTTTCTCCAGGCTGCCCTGTCCTGACATTTTCTGTTTCCCTCCGTGAAAGTTTTTTTTTTTTTTCGTTAATGGCTCTTTTATATCTTCCTCCCACTTTCTTCGAGGTCTGCCTTTTGGTCTTTTACCTTGGGCTTTAGCACTGTATACTGATTTTGCTATTCTATTGTCATTCATTCTGTTAACATGTCCAAACCATGTCAGTTGATTCATTTCTATCTTAGTTTTTATGCTATCTGCTTTGGTTTGATCTCTTATTGGTGTGTTTCTGATTTTGTCTCTTTTAGTTTTCCCAACTACTCTTCTTAGATATTTGATTTTGGCTACATGTACTCTACAGTATTCCTACTGTCTAAGGTCCAGGATTGACTGCCATAGAAGAGAGTAGGACAATAGACTGTATTGTATGCTGCCATTTTGGTTCTGTTGACAATTCTTGTTTATCTACAAATGCCTTTCCCAGATGGTTATATATTGCACTTGCCTTTTGGATTCTCTGGCTGATTTCTTCTCTCAGATTTTCCTCTGAGTTAATCATTACTCCTAGGTAATTGTATCTTTGAACTTGTTCTAAATTCTTCCTGCCCAATTTAAGATTTTGTGTTTTAGCTCGCCTAGTTACTAGCATTGTTTTGGCTTTCTTTGCATTTACTCTCATTTCTCTTTTGATTTAATTCATTATTCATCATGTTGATATTCGACTGAGATCCCTTTTTGATTTTCCAAACAGAACTAAATCATCAGCAAATGAAAGCATTGATAGATTTACTGCTTTGAGCTTCCACATACCTACATTCATTTTCTTCATGTTTGAGGATGCCTTTGCGACTGAATCCATAAATGCGACAAACAAAAGAGGACTTAGGCTACAACCCTGTCTTACTCCTATATCTACTTCAGATTCTTGAGGTACATTTCCAGCTACTCTCGCTGCACACGTTCGTTTATTGTAAAAACTTTGAATGGCTTCTATTAAATTTTGCTCTACGTTGTGTTCTCTTAGGGAATGCCATA
>JAXRKP010000361.1:140000-145000 GCA_037039925.1 Doris montereyensis | reverse complement strand
CCTTTCGGTGTATGGGTTTCTTTCTTTACCAGTTCCCATTCTACCTTTCGGTGTATGGGTTTCTTTCTTTACCAGTTCCCATTCTACCTTTCGGTGTATGGGTTTCTTTCTTTACCAGTTCCCATTCTACCTTTCAGTGTATGGGTTTTTTTTCTTTACCAGTTCCCATTCTACCTTTCAGTGTATGGGTTTCTTTCTTTACCAGTTCCCATTCTACCTTTCAGTGTATGGGTTTCTTTCTTTACCAGTTCCCATTCTACCTTTCAGTGTATGGGTTTCTTTCTTTACCAGTTCCCATTCTACCTTTCGGTGTATGGGTTTCTTTCTTTACCAGTTCCCATTCTACCTTTCAGTGTATGGGTTTCTTTCTTTACCAGTTCCCATTCTACCTTTCAGTGTATGGGTTTCTTTTTACCAGTTACCATTCTACCTTTCAGTGTATGGGTTTCTTTCTTTACCAGTTCCCATTCTACTTTTCAGTGGATGGGTTTCTTTCTTTATCAGTTCCCATTCTACCTTTCGGTGTATGGGTTTAGATACAGGAGGTGATCTTTCTCAGGATGCTCCGTCCTGGCATTTTCTGTTTCCTTCCAAAAATTATTAAATTTATATTCTTCAATGCCTCTTTTATATCTTCTTTCCACTTTCTCCGAGGTTTGCCTTTTGGTCTTTTACCTTAGGCTTTAGCACTGTATACTGATTTAGCTATTCAATTGTCATTTATCCTGTTTACATGCCGACACCATCTCAATTGATTTATTTCTATTTTAGTTTTTATGCCATCTGCTTTGGTTTGATCTCTTATTGTTGTGTTTCTGATTTGGGCTCTGTAGTTTTCCCTACTACTCGTCTTAGACATTTTATTTCGGCTGCCTGTACTCTACTGTATTCTTTACTGTCTAAGGTCCAGGTTTCACTTCCATAGAGGAGAGTAGGACAATAAACTGCCCTTTTGGTTTTGTTGACAATTCTTGTTTACCTACAAATGCCTTTCCTAGATGGTTATATATTGCACTTGCCTTTCGGATTCTCTGGTTGATGTCTTCTCTTAGTTTTCCTCTGAGTTAATCATCATTCCTAGGTAATTGTAGCTTTGAACTTGTTCTAAATTCTCTCTGCCCAATTTAAGATTTTGTGTTTTAGCTGATGACTGGAAGAAGGGAACGGTAGTACCAATACACAAGAAAGGATCAACTATGGAATACTCAAACTATAGAGGGATATCGCTACTCAGAGTACCAGGAAAAGTGTATGCCAGAATTCTGGAAATGAGACTAAGGAAAAGAGTAGAGGATCAGATTGAAGAACACCAGAGTGTATTAGACCAGAAAGAAGTGTACAAGATCACATATTTACAATTAGACAAATAATAGAAAAATTCCTTGAGAGAAACAATGACTTGCACCTGTTTTTCATTGACTTAGAAACCGCATTTGACACTGTGAGGAGGGACAAACTATGGCATTCTTTAAAAGAACACAACGTAGAGCAAAATTTAATAGAAGCCATTAATTTGTTTTACAATAAACCAACATGTGGAATCAGAGTAGCTGGAAATGTATCAGAAGAATTTGATGTAGATATAGGAGTAAGACAGGGTTGTATCCTAAATCCTCTTTTGTTTGTCGCATTTATGGATTCAGTCGCAAAGGCATCCTCAAACATGAAGAAAATGAATGTAGGTATGTGGAAGCTCAAAGCAGTAAATCTATCAATGCTTTCATTTGCTGATGATTTAGTTCTGTTTGGAAAACCAGAAAGGGACCTCCAGTCAAATATCAGCATAATGAATAATGAAGTAAATAAAAGAGGAATAAGAGTAAATGCAAAGAAAATTAAAACAATGCTAGTAACTAGGGAAGCTAAAACACGAAATCTTACATTAGGCATGGAGATTTTAGAACAAGTTCAAAGCTACAATCACTTAGGAGTAATGATTAACTCAGAGGGAAAAGACTTCCGGTTTGGTTACGAGCAGGACAGACGGGGTGTGACGAGCTCTTGCCTTTTTCACTTAATTTCCAGTTTTTGTGTGGAGATACGACATCGCAATGCAAGTTACCGGATTACCGACGATGCTGGAATGTATGATCAACAAGATTTTAGAAGAATCTCAACTCGCCTCTTACAAAATAGCTGGAAATCAACAACGCACCACCCTCGTCCTTCGTTTTGATGCCATGAATGACACGTGTGTGTCAACGATTCATCATTCGACTCCTGCCAGCTTTCGACGGAAGTCACCTAGCCAATTACAGCGTGATAAGTTTAGACTGCAAAAACATCGCATGTCATTGTCAAGAGAGAAAACATCTGAAAATATCATTTTGGCTGAAAAGAAAGAAAATGTATCTGCTGCTAGCACAGGAAAGACAAGCAACTCAGGATTACTACACAGTCCAGATATCGCTATCTTTTCACACAGCGTGCTAGATGTATCACCAGCCACCGATAGCTCAACTAAAGAAACAGTTAAAAAAGGATTTCTTGGATCAGGATGTGTGCAACACGACAAAGAAAGTCAACCCATCACAAGGGACAAAAACCATTCTAAAACAATCAAATACGGCGACATCGAAGGAAACGTTGAACCAAAGCCTAGGACTAACACACATAAACAAGCCAAGGCCACAAAGCCATCAAAGAGTCTCGACGACATAAAGAATCACATCAACAACACAACAGAGCAAGAAAGTACAGAAAGCGACACCGACACATCCGACGATGAGGGCACACAGCGAGAGGCAGCACACATCAAACATTGAAAGCCTTGAGGAAAACACAAGCTCACCAGATGTTAATTCTACTCACTCCACCGAAGATCAGCAACACAAAAGTAATCACGCATGCCATAGTGACAAGATTGAGCAATTTGACAGCAGTAAAATACACATGCAGACATCCAAAATCAAGAAAGACACAGGACATCGCGTCACACAGCCCGAACGCAACAACAGTTACATGAAACTTGTATAAGATCTATACGAAAGATCACACTCCATTCATGCGGAAACAGAGGATTCTATAATTGAATATTGTGTGAAAAACGGAATGATACTGAATTTCATCATAAAAAGCAATGATGCAACAGCTCATATGCAAACATGCGTCGACGGCACATGCGAACTTGGCGAGATGAGAAACATTTGATTGAAATGGAGTATTATGTTGACGTACAGAATATCCTGATATTTCTGTCCCACCTAAATTGATTATCGAGATTTTGCATCTTGTTTGAAAATAACTCCAGATTTACAAGAGACAAAATACTACTTTTAAATGTCAAATCCTGGATGACTTGCGTCAAATTGATTTTGCATCTTGATCTTATCGGAGTTGAAAATAACTTGTTTACAAGAGAAACATAATAAAGGCTTCTCCAAAAAAAATTTACAAAGTCAAATATCTATCAATATTTCTGGATCCCCTTGCCTATTTTGCATCTTGTTTGAAAATAACTCCAGATTTACAAGATAATAATCAATCAGAATTATATGATCTTTAAACGATCTTAAATCTTATTCCTTTTGTATAATAATGCAAGACTTGGGAAAAAATTAATGAACATTAGAAGAAAAAGTCAGAATTATATATCTTTAAACGATCTTATCTTATGCCTTGGGTTTATCCACAAACCTTCAATGCCCCATGCAAATTAAATCTCAGGCATACACAGCACTTGTTAGGCCGACGCTAGAATACGCTAATGCTGCATGGGATCCACACCACCAATAACAAATTGACCAAATTGAAAAGGTACAGAGACGGGCAGCGCGAGTTGTAAAAAAATGCTGGTCAAGAGAACAAGGATGCGTGACTCAAGCATTACAGGAACTTAACTGGTCTTCTCTGGAAACCCGCCGAAAACACTCTCGCTTCACACATATTTACAAAGCAATAAACACAGACACATCAACCGTGAAAATCCCAACTTATTTTTCTCAACGCAACAATGAATATACTCGCTCAACAAGAAATCATCACCAGCAAAAATTCATCAACCCACATACCCGGACCAACATTTACAAACACAGCTTTTTCCCTCGAACCATCTGCGAGTGGAATGCCCTGCCAAATAGAGTCATCAACAGCTTATCTGTTGACCAATTTAAACGTGTGCTTGGACGTGAAAATGTGAATATGAACTGTGAAGTGTAACACTATATTCGCATTCATGGGCAAAATGCCTTTTGCGAATTATCAATTCTGATCTGATCGAGTATTGTCCATGCATCAGTCCAAAACATGTACTCTTAGAGAACTGTCAGAACACAAGACCCTCGCATTTTTATTATTATTCCTCAGTAAACTGTTATGAATTTGATATAAACACAATAATAAAGGTATAAAAAAAAACAACAACTCAGAGGGACAACTAAGAGAAGAAATCAGCCAGAGAATCCAACAGGCACAATATACGACCATCTATGAAAAGCATTTGTAGGTAAACAAGAATTGTCAACAAAAAAACCAAAATGGCAGTATACAACTCAGTTTATTGTCCTTCTTTCCTCTATGGCAGTGAAACCTGGATCTTAGACAGTAGGGAATACAGTAGAGTACGGGCAGCCAAAATGAAATATCTAAGAAGAGAGTAGTAGGGAAAACTAAAAGAGACAAAATCAGAAACACAACAACAAGAGATCAAACCAAAGCAGATATCATAAAAACTAAGATAGAAATGAATCAACTGACGTTGTTTGGACATGTTAACAGAATGAATGACAATAGAATAGCAAAATCAGTATACAGTGCTAAAACTCAAGGTAAAAGACCAAAAGGCAGACCTCGGAGAAAGTGGGAGGAAGATATAATAGATGCATTAAAGCAAAGAAATTTAACTTTCACGGAAGGAAACAGGAAATGTCAGGACAGGGCAGTCTGGAGAAGGATCATTTCAGGCATCTAAAACCCATACACAGAAAGGTAGAATGGGAGCTGATAAAGAAAGAAAGAAAAATTGTTGTAGCTTCCCTAGTTACTAGCATTGTTTTGGTTTT
>JAXRKP010000361.1:132500-135000 GCA_037039925.1 Doris montereyensis | reverse complement strand
ATCGACTGCTGGCTTACGTTTGAAGTTGTCACGTTTGTGTTCAAATCGACTGTTGGCTTACGTTTGAAGTTGTCACGTTTGTGTTCAAATCGACTGTTGGCTTACGTTTGAAGTTGTCACGTTTGTGTTCAAATCGACTGTTGGCTTACGTTTGAAGTTGTCACGTTTGTGTTCAAATCGACTGACGTTTGAAGTTGTCACGTTTGTGTTCAAATCGACTGCTGGCTTACGTTTGAAGTTGTCACGTTTGTGTTCAAATCGACTGCTGGCTTACGTTTGAAGTTGTCACGTTTGTGTTCAAATCGACTGCTGGCTTACGTTTGAAGTTGTCACGTTTGTGTTCAAATCGACTGTTGGCTTACGTTTGAAGTTGTCACGTTTGTGTTCAAATCGACTGCTGGCTTACGTTTGAAGTTGTCACGTTTGTGTTCAAATCGACTGTTGGCTTACGTTTGAAGTTGTCACGTTTGTGTTCAAATCGACTGTTGGCTTACGTTTGAAGTTGTCACGTTTGTGTTCAAATCGACTGCTGGCTTACGTTTGAAGTTGTCACGTTTGTGTTCAAATCGACTGCTGGCTTACGTTTGAAGTTGTCACGTTTGTGTTCAAATCGACTGTTGGCTTACGTTTGAAGTTGTCACGTTTGTGTTCAAATCGACTGCTGGCTTACGTTTGAAGTTGTCACGTTTGTGTTCAAATTGACTGTTGGCTTACGTTTGAAGTTGTCACGTTTGTGTTCAAATCGACTGCTGGCTTACGTTTGAAGTTGTCACGTTTGTGTTCAAATCGACTGCTGGCTTACGTTTGAAGTTGTCACGTTTGTGTTCAAATCGACTGCTGGCTTACGTTTGAAGTTGTCACGTTTGTGTTCAAATCGACTGTTGGCTTACGTTTGAAGTTGTCACGTTTGTCAAATCGACTGACTTTGGCTTACATTTGAAGTTGTCAAAATCGACTCGGCTTACGTTTGAAGTTGTCACGTTTGTGTTCAAATTGACTGCTGGCTTACGTTTGAAGTTGTCACGTTTGTGTTCAAATCGACTGCTGGCTTACGGAAGTTGTCTTTGTGTTCAAATCGACTGTTTGTTTGAAGTTGTCACGTTTGTGTTCAAATCGACTGTTGGCTTACGTTTGAAGTTGTCACGTTTGTGTTCAAATCGACTGCTGGCTTACGTTTGAAGTTGTCACGTTTGTGTTCAAATCGACTGCTGGCTTACATTTGAAGTTGTCGTTTGTGTTCAAATCGACTTGGCTTACGTTTGAAGTTGTCACGTTTGTGTTCAAATCGACTGTTGGCTTACGTTTGAAGTTGTCACGTTTGTGTTCAAATCGACTGTTGGCTTACGTTTGAAGTTGTCACGTTTGTGTTCAAATCGACTGTTGGCTTACGTTTGAAGTTGTCACGTTTGTGTTCAAATCGACTGCTGGCTTACGTTTGAAGTTGTCACGTTTGTGTTCAAATCGACTGCTGGCTTACGTTTGAAGTTGTCACGTTTGTGTTCAAATCGACTGTTGGCTTACGTTTGAAGTTGTCACGTTTGTGTTCAAATCGACTGCTGGCTTACGTTTGAAGTTGTCACGTTTGTGTTCAAATCGACTGCTGGCTTACGTTTGAAGTTGTCACGTTTGTGTTCAAATCGACTGTTGGCTTACGTTTGAAGTTGTCACGTTTGAAGTTGTCACGTTTGTGTTCAAATTTACGAAGTTGTCAGTTGGTTGAAATTACTGCTGGCTTACGTTTGAAGTTGTCACGTTTGTGTTCAAATCGACTGCTGGCTTACGTTTGAAGTTGTCACGTTTGTGTTCAAATCGACTGCTGGCTTACGTTTGAAGTTGTCACGTTTGTGTTCAAATCGACTGCTGGCTTACGTTTGAAGTTGTCACGTTTGTGTTCAAATCGACTGTTGGCTTACGTTTGAAGTTGTCACGTTTGTGTTCAAATCGACTGTTGGCTTACGTTTGAAGTTGTCACGTTTGTGTTCAAATCGACTGTTGGCTTACGTTTGAAGTTGTCACGTTTGTGTTCAAATCGACTGCTGGCTTACGTTTGAAGTTGTCACGTTTGTGTTCAAATCGACTATTGGCTTACTTTGAAGTTGTCACGTTTGTGTTCAAATTACTGCTGGCTTACATTTGAAGTTGTCACGTTTGTGTTCAAATCGACTGTTGGCTTACGTTTGAAGTTGTCACGTTTGTGTTCAAATCGACTGTTGGCTTACGTTTGAAGTTGTCACGTTTGTGTTCAAATCGACTGTTGGCTTACGTTTGAAGTTGTCACGTTTGTGTTCAAATCGACTGTTGGCTTACGTTTGAAGTTGTCACGTTTGTGTTCAAATTGACTGTTGGCTTACGTTTGAAGTTGTCACGTTTGTGTTCAAATCGACTGTTACGTTTGAAGTTGTCACGTTTGTGTTGTCACGTTTGTTTGAAGTTGTCAAATCGACTGTTGGCTTACGTTTGAAGTTGTCACGTTTGTGTTCAAATTGACTGCTTGGCTTAC
>JAXRKP010000361.1:105000-127500 GCA_037039925.1 Doris montereyensis | reverse complement strand
CCACACTGTTTACTTGTCCACACTGTTTATCTTGTCCACACTGTTTATCTTGTCCACACTGTTTATCTTGTCCACACTGTTTATCTTGTCCACACTGCTTACCTTGTCCACACTGTTTATCTTGTCCACACTGTTTATCTTGTCCACACTGCTTACCTTGTCCACACTGTTTATCTTGTCCACACTGTTTATCTTGTCCACACTGTTTATCTTGTCCACACTGTTTATCTTGTCCACACTGCTTACACACTGCTTGTCCACCTTGTCCACTGTTTATCTCCACACTGTTTACCTTGTCCACACTGTTTATCTTGTCATTGTCCCACACTGTTTATCTTATCTTGTCCACACTGTTTACTCTTGTCCACACTGTTTATCTTGTCCACACTGCATACCTTGTCCACACTGTTTATCTTGTCCACACTGCTTACCTTGTCCACACTGTTTATCTTGTCCACACTGTTTATCTTGTCCCACACTGCTTACCTTGTCCACACTGCATCCTTGTCCACATCTTGTTTATCTTGTCCACACTGTTTATCTTGTCCTCACTGTTTATCCTTGTCCACACTGTTTATCTTGTCCACACTGCACCTTGTCCACACTGTTTACCTTGTCCACACTGTTTATCTTGTCCACACTGTTTACTGTCCACACTTACCTTGTCCACACTGTTTATCTTGTCCACACTGTTTATGCTTGTCCACACTGTTTATCTTGTCCACACTGCTTATCTTGTCCACACTGCATACCTTGTCCACACTGCTTATCTTGTCCACACTGTTTATCTTGTCCACACTGCATATCTTGTCCACACTGTTTACCTTGTCCACACTGCATACTTGTCCACACTGTTTATCTTGTCCTCCACACTGCTTACCTTGTCCACACTGTTTATCTTGTCCACACTGTTTATTGTCCACACTGTTTATCTTGTCCACTGTTTACTGTCCACACTGCTTACCTTGTCCACACTGCATACCTTGTCCACACTGTTTATCTTGTCCTCACACTGTTTATCTTGTCCACACTGCTTACCTTGTCCACACTGCATACCTTGTCCACACTGTTCCACACTATCCTTGTCCTATCTTGTCCACACTGCTTACCTTGTCCACTTGTCCTCACTGTTTATCTTGTCCACACTGTTTATCTTGTCCACACTGTTTATCTTGTCCACACTGTTTATCTTGTCCACACTGTTTACCTTGTCCACACTGTTTATCTTGTCCACACTGCCCTTGTCCACACTGTTTATCTTGTCCACACTGCATTGTCCACACTGTTTATCTTGTCCACACTGTTTATCTTGTCCACACTGTTTATCTTGTCCACACTGTTTATCTTGTCCACACTGCTTACCTTGTCCACACTGTTTATCTTGTCCACACTCTTGTCCACTGCACTGTTTATCTTGTCCACACTGCATACCTTGTCCACACTGTTTATCTTGTCCACACTGTTTATCTTGTCCTCACTGTTTATCTTGTCCACACTGTTTATCTTGTCACACTGTTTATCTTGTCCACTGTTTATCTTGTCCTCACTGTTTACCTTGTCCACACTGTTTATCTTGTCCACACTGCTTACCTTGTCCACACTGTTTATCTTGTCCACACTGTTTATCTTGTCCACACTGTTTATCTTGTCCACACTGCTTATCTTGTCCACACTGCATACCTTGTCCATGTTTATCTTGTCCACACTGCTTACCTTGTCCACACTGTTTATCTTGTCCACACTGTTTACACACTGCTTACCTTGTCCACACTGTTTATCTTGTCCACACTGCCACACCTTGTCCACACTGCATACCTTGTCCACACTGTTTATCTTGTCCACACTGTTTATCTTGTCCACACTGTTTATCTTGTCCACACTGTTTATCTTGTCCACACTGTTTATCTTGTCCACACTGTTTATCTTGTCCACACTGTTTATCTTGTCCACACTGTACCTTGTCCACACTGTTTATCTTGTCCACACTGTTTGTCCTCACTGTTTATCTTGTCCTCACTGTTTATCTTGTCCACACTGTTTATCTTGTCCACACTGTTTATCTTGTCCACACTGTTTATCTTGTCCACACTGCTTACCTTGTCCACACTGTTTATCTTGTCCACACTGTTTACCTTGTCCACACTGCTTACCTTGTCACTGTTTATCTTGTCCACACTGTTTATCTTGTCCACACTGCTTACCTTGTCCACACTGCTTGTCCATACCTTGTCCTCACTGTTTATCTTGTCCACACTGCTTACCTTGTCCACACTGTTTATCTTGTCCACACTGTTTATCTTGTCCACACTTACCTTGTCTTGTCCACACTCACACTGTTTATCTTGTCCACACTGTTTACCTTGTCCACACTGCTTACCTTGTCCACACTGTCATACCTTGTCCACACTGCTTTATCTTGTCCACACTGCTTACTTGTGTCCTCTTACCTTTGTCCACAATGTCCACACTGTTTACCTTGTCCACACTGCTTGTCCACACTGTTTATCTTGTCCACACTGCATACCTTGTCCACACTGTTTACCTTGTCCACACTGTTTACCTTGTCCACACTGTTTACCTTGTCCACACTGCATACCTTGTCCACACTGTTTATCTTGTCCGCACTGCATACCTTGTCCACACTGCATACCTTGTCCACACTGTTTACCTTGTCCTCACTGTTTACCTTGTCCACACTGCCTACGTTGTCCACACTGTCATACCTTGTCCACACTGCTTACCTTGTCCACACTGCATACCTTGTCCACACTGTTTATCTTGTCCACACTGCATACCTTGTCCTCACTGTTTATCTTGTCCTCCACTGTTTATCTTGTCCACACTGCGTCCACAATGCACCTTGTCCACACTGCTTACCTTGTCCATACTGCATACCTTGTCCACACTGTTTATCTTGTCCTCACTGTTTATCTTGTCCACACTGCATACCTTGTCCACACTGTTTATCTTGTCCTCACTGTTTACCTTGTCCTCACTGTTTATCTTGTCCACACACTGCTTACCTTGTCCACACTGTTTATCTTGTCCACACTGTTTATCTTGTCCACACTGTTTATCTTGTCCACACTGTTTATCTTGTCCTCACTGTTTATCTTGTCCACACTGTTTATCTTGTCCACACTATCTTGTCCACACTGTTTATCTTGTCCACTGTTTATCTACCTTGTCCACACTGTTTATCTTGTCCTCACTGTTTATCTTGTCCACACTGCATACTGTTTATCTTGTCCACACTGTTTACCTTGTCCTCACTGTTTATCTTGTCCACACTGCTTACCTTGTCCACACTGTTTACCTTGTCCACACTGCACCTTACCTTGTCCTCACTGTTTATCTTGTCCACACTGTTTACTGTTTATCTTGTCCACACTGCATACCTTGTCCACACTGCACCTTGTCCTCACTTATCTTGTCCACACTGCATACCTTGTCCACACTGTTTATCTTGTCCTCACTGTTTATCTTGTCCACACTGCTTACCTTGTCCTCACTGTTTATCTTGTCCACACTGCATACCTTGTCCACACTGCTTACCTTGTCCTCACTGTTTATCTTGTCCACACTGTTTATCTTGTCCACACTGCTTACCTTGTCCACACTGCATACCTTGTCCTTGTTTATCTTGTCCTCACTGTTTATCTTGTCCACACTGCATACCTTGTCCACACTGTTTACCTTGTCCACACTTGTCCACACTGCCTACCTTGTCCACACTGTTTATCTTGTCCTTGTCCACACTGTTTATCTTGTCCACACTGTTTATCTTGTCCACACTGTTTATCTTGTCCACCTTGTCCACACTGCTTATCTTGTCCACACTGCATACCTTGTCCACACTGTTTATCTTGTCCTCACTGTTTATCTTGTCCACACTGTTTACCTTGTCCACACTGTTTATCTTGTCCACACTGTTTACTGTTTATCTTGTCCACACTGTTTATCTTGTCCACACTGTTTATCTTGTCCACACTGTTTATCTTGTCCACACTGTTTACCTTGTCCACACTGTTTATCTTGTCCACACTGTTTATCTTGTCCACACTGTTTATCTTGTCCACACTGTTTATCTTGTCCACACTGTTTATCTTGTCCACACTGTTTATCTTGTCCACACTGTTTATCTTGTCCACACTGCTTACCTTGTCCTTGTTTATCTTGTCCACACTGTTTATCTTGTCCACACTGCTTACCTTGTCCACACTGTTTATCTTGTCCATACCTTGTCCACACTGTTTATCTTGTCCACACTGTTTATCTTGTCCACACTGTTTATCTTGTCCACACTGTTTATCTTGTCCACACTGTTTATCTTGTCCACACTGCTTACCTTGTCCACACTGTTTATCTTGTCCACACTGCTTACCTTGTCCACACTGTTTATCTTGTCCACACTGCATACCTTGTCCACACTGTTTATCTTGTCCACACTGTTTATCTTGTCCACACTGTTTATCTTGTCCACACTGCATACCTTGTCCACACTGTTTATCTTGTCCACACTTGTTTATCTTGTCCTCACTGTTTATCTTGTCCACACTGCTTACCACACTGTTTATCCCACACTATCTTGTCCACACTGTTTATCTTGTCCACACTGCTTACCTTGTCCACACTGTTTACCTTGTCCACACTGTTTATCTTGTCCACACTGTTTATCTTGTCCACACTGTTTATCTTGTCCACACTGTTTATCTTGTCCACACTGTTTATCTTGTCCACACTGCATACCTTGTCCACACTGTTTATCTTGTCCTCACTGTTTATCTTGTCCACACTGTTTATCTTGTCCACACTGTTTATCTTGTCCTCACTGTTTATCTTGTCCACACTGTTTATCTTGTCCACACTGCTTACCTTGTCCACACTGTTTATCTTGTCCACACTGTTTACCTTGTCCACACTGTTTATCTTGTCCACACTGTTTATCTTGTCCTCACTGCTTATCTTGTCCACACTGTTTATCTTGTCCTCACTGTTTATCTTGTCCACACTGTTTATCTTGTCCTCACTGTTTATCTTGTCCACACTGCATACCTTGTCCACACTGTTTATCTTGTCCACACTGCATACCTTGTCCACACTGTTTATCTTGTCCACACTGTTTATCTTGTCCACACTGTTTATCTTGTCCACACTGCATACCTTGTCCACACTGTTTATCTTGTCCACACTGTTTATCTTGTCCACACTGTTTATCTTGTCCACACTGCATACCTTGTCCACACTGTTTATCTTGTCCACACTGCATACCTTGTCCACACTGCTTATCTTGTCCTCACTGTTTATCTTGTCCACACTGTTTATCTTGTCCACACTGCTTACCTTGTCCTCACTGTTTATCTTGTCCTCACTGTTTATCTTGTCCTCACTGTTTATCTTGTCCACACTGTTTATCTTGTCCTCACTGTTTATCTTGTCCACACTGTTTATCTTGTCCACACTCCATGCTTACCTTGTCCTCACTGTTTATCTTGTCCACACTGCTTACCTTGTCCTCACTGTTTATCTTGTCCACACTGCTTACCTTGTCCACACTGTTTATCTTGTCTACACTGCTTACCTTGTCCTCACTGTTTATCTTGTCCACACTGCATACCTTGTCCACACTGTTTATCTTGTCTACACTGCTTACCTTGTCCTCACTGTTTATCTTGTCCACACTGCATACGTTGTCCTCACTGTTTATCTTGTCCACACTGTTTATCTTGTCCACACTGTTTATCTTGTCCTCACTGTTTACCTTGTCCACACTGTTTATCTTGTCCACACTGTTTATCTTGTCCACACTGTTTATCTTGTCCACACTGTTTACCTTGTCCACACTGTTTATCTTGTCCTCACTGTTTATCTTGTCCACACTGTTTATCCTTGTCCACTCACCTTGTCCACACTTACCTTTGTCTTGTCCACACTGCTTACCTTGTCCACACACACTGCATACCTTGTCCTCACTGTTTATCTTGTCCACACTTTACCTTGTCCACACTGTTTATCTTGTTACCTTGTCCACACTGCTTACCTTTGTCCACACTGCTTACCTTGTCCACACTGCATACCTTGTCCACACTGCTTGTGCTACCTTGTCCACAATGCATACCTTGTCCACACTGCCACACTTTACCTTGTCCACACTGCATACCTTGTCCACACTGATTACCTTGTCCACACTGCATACCTTGTCCACACTGATTACCTTGTCCACACTCATTACCTTGTCCACACTGCTTACCTTGTCCACACTGCATACCTTGTCCACACTATACCTGTCAACACTGCATACCTTGTCCACACTGCATACATTGTCCACACTGCTTACCTTGTCCACACTGCTTACCTTGTCCACACTGCATACCTTGTCAACACTGCATACCTTGTCAACACTGCATACCTTGTCAACACTGCATACCTTGTCCACACTGCTTACCTTGTCCACACTGCTTATCTTGTCGTCACCGCTTACCTTGTCCTCACTGCTTACCTTGTCATCACTGCTTACCTTCCCTCACAGCTTACCTTCTCCTCACAGCTTACCTTCTCCTCACAGCTTGCCGTGTCCTCACAGCATCCCTTGATCTCAGTGCTTACTTTGTCCTCACTGCAAAGCTTTTCCTCACTGTTTACCTTGTCCTCACTGCCTACCTTGTCTTCACTGTTCACCCTATCCTTACTGCTTACCTTGTCCTAACTCTTTACCTTGTCCTTTATGTCCAACCTTGTCTTGACTGCTCAAGTTTTCCTTTACTGTTTGTCTTTTCCTTACTGTCTACCTTGTCTTTACTGCTCACCTTTTTCCTTACTGTTTGTCTTGTCCTTACTGCCTACCTTGTCTTTACTGCTCACCTTTTCCTTACTGTTTGTCTTTCCTTACTGCCTACCTTGTGTTCATTGCTGACCTTTTCCTTACTGCCTACCTTGTGTTCATTGGACCTTTTCCTTACTGCCTACCTTGTGTTCATTGCTGACCTTTTCCTTACTGCCTACCTTGTGTTCATTGCTTACCTTGTCCTCACTGCTTACATTGTCATCACTGCACACCATCTTATTGCTAGTTATCTTGTCCTCACTGCTTACATTGTCCTCACTGCACACCATCTTATTGCTAGTTATCTTGTCCTCACTGCTTACATTGTCCTCACTGCACACCATCTTATTGCTAGTTATCTTGTCCTCACTGCTTACATTGTCCTCACTGCACACCATCTTATTGCTAGTTATCTTGTCCTCACTGCTTACATTGTCCTCACTGCACACCATCTTATTGCTAGTTATCTTGTCCTCACTGCTTACATTGTCCTCACTGCACACCATCTTATTGCTAGTTATCTTGTCCTCACACTTTACTTTATCCTATATGCCAACCTTGCCCTCATTGCTTACGTTTTACTCACTGTTTCTCTTGTCCTCAATGTTTACCTTGTCCTCACTGCCTATCTTGTCCTCACTGTTTATTTCGTCCTCACAGCATACCTTGTCCGAAGTGCTTACCTTCCCTCACTACTTACCTAGTCCTCACTGCTTACCTTATCCTTACTGCTTACATTGTATTCAATGGTTACCTTGCATACATTGTCCTTAATATATACCTTGCTCTTAATATATACTTTGCCCTCACTAAATACCTTGTCCTTACTGCACACATTGTCCTTACTACATACCTTGTCCTTACTGCATACCTTGTCATTACTACATACCTTGTCATTACTACACACATTGTCCTTACTACACACCTTGCCCTTACTACATACCTTGTCCTTACTACACACCTTGTCCTTACTACACACCTTGTCCTTACTACACACCTTGTCATTACTACATACCTTGTCCTTACTTACACACCTTGTCTTTACTACATACCTTGTCCTTACTACACACCTTGTCCTTACTACATACCTTGTCTTTACTACACACCTTGCCCTTACTGCACACCTTGTCCTTACTACATACCTTGTCCTTACTACACACCTTGTCCTTACTACATACCTTGTCCTTACTACATACCTTGTCCTTACTACACACCTTGTCTTTACTACACACCTTGTCTTTACTACACACCTTGTCCTTACTACATACCTTGTCTTTACTACACACATTGTCTTTACTACACACCTTGTCTTTACTACACACCTTGTCCTTACTACACACCTTGTCCTTACTACACACCTTGTCATTACTACATACCTTGTCATTACTACATACCTTGTCCTTACTACATCTTGTCTTTACTACATACCTTGTCCTTACTACACACCTTGTCTTTACTACATACCTTGTCTTTACTACAAACCTTGCCCTTACTGCACACCTTGTCCTTACTACATACCTTGTCCTTACTACATACCTTGTCCTTACTACACACCTTGTCTTTACTACACACCTTGTCTTTACTACACACCTTGTCCTTACTACATACCTTGTCTTTACTACACACCTTGTCTTTACTACACACCCTGTCTTTACTACATACCTTGTTCTCACTTGTCCTTACTACACACCTTGTCTTTACTACATACCTTGTCCTTACTACATACCTTGTCTTTACTACATACCTTGTCTTTACTACATACCTTGTCCTTACTACACACCTTGTCATTACTACATACCTTGTCTTTACTACACACCTGGTCATTACTACATACCTTGTCTTTACTACACACCTTGTCTTTACTACATACCTTGTTCTTACTTACACACCTTGTCCTTACTACATACCTTGTCCTTACTACATACCTTGTTCTTATTGCTTATCTTGTTCTTATTGCATACCTTGTTCTTACTGTTTACCTTGTTCTGACTGCTTACCTTGTTCTTATTGCTTATCTTGTTCTTATGTTATTGCATACCTTGTTCTCACTGCTTGCCTTGTTCTCACTGTTTACCTTGTTCTTATTGCTTATCTTGTTCTTATTGCTTATCTTGTTCTTATTGCTTATCTTGTTCTTATTGCTTATCTTGTTCTTATTGCTTATCTTGTTCTTATTGCTTATCTTGTTCTTATTGCTTATCTTGTTCTTATTGTTATCTTGTTCTTATTGCTTATCTTGTTCTTATTGCTTATCTTGTTCTTATTGCTTATCTTGTTCTTATTGCTTATCTTGTTCTTACTGCTTATCTTGTTCTTATTGCTTATCTTGTTCTTATTGCTTATCTTGTTCTTATTGCATACCTTGTTCTTACTGTTTACCTTGTGCTTACTGTTTACCTTGTTCTTATTGCTTATCTTGTTCTTACTACATACCTTGTTCTCACTGCTTGCCTTGTTCTCACTGCTTGCCTTGTTCTCACTGCTTGCCTTGTTCTTATTGCTTGCCTTGTTCTCACTGCTTACCTTGTTCTCACTGCTTGCCTTGTTCTCACTGCTTACCTTGTTCTCACTGCTTGCCTTGTTCTCACTGCTTACCTTGTTCTCACTGCTTGCCTTGTTCTCACTGCTTGCCTTGTTCTCACTGCTTGCCTTGTTCTTATTGCCTGCCTTGTTCTTATTGCTTGCCTTGTTCTTACTGCTTGCCTTGTTCTTATTGCTTGCCTTGTTCTTACTGCTTGCCTTGTTCTTATTGCTTGCCTTGTTCTTACTGCTTGCCTTGTTCTTATTGCTTATCTTGTTCTTTCTGCATACCTTTGTTCTCACTGCTTGCCTTGTTCTCACTGCTTGCCTTGTTCTTATTGCTTGTTGTTCTTATTGCTTGCCTTGTTCTTATTGCTTGCCTTGTTCTTATTGCTTGCCTTGTTCTCACTGCCTTGTTCCTTTGCCTTGTTCTCTCACCTTGCTTGCTTGCTTGTTCTCACTGTTTGCCTTGTTCTTATTGCTTGCCTTGTTCTTATTGCTTGCCTTGTTCTCACTGCTTGCCTTGTTCTCACTGCTTGCCTTGTTCTTATTGCCTGCCTTGTTCTTAATGCTTGCCTTATTCTCACTGCTTGCCTTGTTCTCACTAAATACATTGTCTTCACAGCACACCTTTACCTCACTGCATACCTTGTCTTTCCTGCATACCTTGTCCTCACTGTTAATCTTGTCCTCACTGCAAATCTTGTCTTCACCGCATCCATTGTCTCCAATGCTTATCTTGTCCTCAATGCATAACTTGTCCTCACTGTTTATCTTGTCCTCATTGTTTACCTTGTCCTAGCTGCGTACCCTGCCTTCAATTCACATATTGTCCTCACTGTATACCTTGTCCTCACTGTATACCTTGTCCTCACTGTATACCTTGTCCCCACTGTATACCTTGTCCTCACTGTATACCTTGTCCACACTGTATACCTTGTCCTCACTGTATACCTTGTCCTCACTTGTCCTCATTGCATACCTTGTCCTCATTGCATACCTTGTCCTCATTGCATACCTTGTCCTCATTGCATACCTTGTCCTCATTGCATACCTTGTCCTCATTGCATACCTTGTCCACACTGTATACCTTGTCCTCACTGCATACCTTGTCCTCATTGCATACCTTGTCCTCATTGCATACCTTGTCCTCATTGCATACCTTGTCCTCATTGCATACGTTGTCCTCACTGTATAGCTTGTCTTTATTGCATACCTTGTCTTCATTGCATACCTTGTCCTCATTGCATACCTTGTCCACACTGTATACCTTGTCCTCACTGTATACCTTGTCCTCATTGCATAGCTTGTCCTCACTGCATAGCTTGTCCTCACTGCATATCTTTTCCTGATTGCATACCTTGTCCTCATTGCATACCTTGCCCTTACTGCATACCGTGTCCTCATTGCATACCTTGTCCTCATTGCATAGCTTGTCCTCACTGCATAGCTTGTCCTCACTGCATATCTTTTTCTCACTGCATACCTTGTCCTCATTGCATACCTTGTCCTCACCGCAGTCCTCATGATGCTACTACTTCTACAACAACGACAACAACGACAAAAACAACAACAACTACTACTACTACTACTACTACTACTACTACTACTACTACTACTACTACTACTACTACTACTACTACTACTACTACTACTACTACTACAACAACTACTACTACAACTACTACTACTACTACTACTACTTCTACTACTACTACTACTACTACTTCTACTACTACTACTACTACTACTACTACTACTACTACTACTACTACTACTACTACTACTACTACTACTACTACTAGAAAACAAGACACATAGTACGACACAAACAAAATAAGACATAGTACGATACAAACAAAGTAACACATAGTACGATACAAACAAAGCAAGACATAGTACGATACAAACAAAGTAAGACACAGTACGATACAAACAAAGTAAGACATAGTACGATACAAACAAAGTAAGACATAGTACGATACAAACAAAGTAAGACATAGTACGATACAAACAAAGCTAGACACATATTACGATACAAACAAAGCAAGACACATAGTACGATACAAACAAAGCAAGACACACAGTACGATACAAATAAAGCAAGATACATAGTACGATACAAACAAAGTAAGACACACGATACGATACAAACAAAGTAAGACATAGTACGATACAAACAAAGTAAGACATAGTACGATACAAACAAAGTAAGACATAGTACGATACAAACAAAGCAACACATAGTACGATACAAATAAAGCAAGACACATATTACGATACAAACAAAGTAAGACACATATTACGATACAAACAAAGCAAGACACATATTACGATACAAACAAAGTAAGACATATATTACGATACAAACAAAGTAAGACATAGTACGATACAAACAAAGTAAGACATAGTACGATACAAACAAAGTAAGACATATTACGATACAAACAAAGTAACACATAGTACGATACAAACAAAGTAAGACATAGTACGATACAAACAAAGTAAGACATATTACGATACAAACAAAGCAAGACACACAGTACGATACAAACAAAGCAAGACACATATTACGATACAAACAAAGCAAGACACATGTTACGATACAAACAAAGCAAGACACATATTACGATACAAACAAAGCAAGACACATATTACGATACAAACAAAGCAAGACACATATTACGATACAAACAAAGTAAGACATATATTACGATACAAACAAAGTAAGACATAGTACGATACAAACAAAGTAAGACATAGTACGATACAAACAAAGTAAGACATAGTACGATACAAACAAAGCAAGACATAGTACGATACAAACAAAGCAAGACATAGTACGATACAAACAAAGTAAGACACACAAACGATACAAACAAAGCAAGACATAGTACGATACAAACAAAGCAAGACATAGTACGATACAAACAAAGCAAGACACACAGTACGATACAAACAAAGCAAGACACACAGTACGATACAAACAAAGCAAGACACACAGATACAAACAAAGCAAGACACGTAGTACGATACAAACGAAGACACGTAGACAAACGAAGCAGTACGATACAAACAAAGCAAGACATAGTACGATACAAACAAAGTAAGACATAGTACGATACAAACAAAGCAAGACACATAGTACGATACAAACAAAGCAAGACACACAGTACGATACAAACAAAGCAAGACACACAGTACGATACAAACAAAGTAAGACATAGTACGATACAAACAAAGCAAGACATAGTACGATACAAACAAAGTAAGACATAGTACGATACAAACAAAGCAAGACATAGTACGATACAAATAAAGTAAGACATAGTACGATACAAACAAAGCAAGACATAGTACGATACAAACAAAGCAAGACACACAGTAAGATACAAACAACGTAAGACACACAATACGATACAAACAAAGTAAGACACATAGTACGATACAAACAAAGCAAGACATAGTACGATACAAACAAAGTAACACATAGTACGATACAAACAAAGCAAGACATAGTACGATACAAACAAAGTAAGACATAGTACGATACAAACAAAGCAAGACACATAGTACGATACAAACAAAGCAAGACACACAGTAAGATACAAACAAAGCAAGACACACAATACGATACAAACAAAGCAAGACAGATAGTACGATACAAACAAAGTAAGACACAATACGATACAAACAAAGCAAGACACACAGGACGATACAAACAAAGCAATACACACAATACGATACAAACAAAGCAAGACACATAGTAAGACGATACAAACAAAGCAAGACACATAGTACGATACAAACAAAGTAAGACATAGTACGATACAAACAAAGCAAGACATAGTACGATACAAACAAAGTAAGACATAATACGATGCAAACAAAGCAAGACACATATTACGATACAAACAAAGCAAGACACATAGTACGATACAAACAAAGCAAGACACAGTACGATACAAACAAAGCAAGACACACAATACGATACAAATAAAGCAAGATATAGTACGATACAAACAAAGTAAGACACACGATACGATACAAACAAAGTAAGACATAGTACGATACAAACAAAGTAAGACATAGTACGATACAAACAAAGTAAGACATAGTACGATACAAACAAAGCAAGACATAGTACGATACAAACAAAGCAAGACATAGCACGATACAAGCAAAGCAAGACATAGTACGATACAAACAAAACAAGACATAGTACGATACAAACAAAGCAAGACACAGTACGATACAAACAAAGTAAGACACACAGTACGATACAAACAAAGCAAGACACACAGTACGATACAAACAAAGTAAGACACACAGTACGATACAAACAAAGTAAGACACACAGTACGATACAAACAAAGCAAGACACACAGTACGATACAAACAAAGCAAGACACACAGTACGATACAAACAAAGCAAGACACACAGATACAAACATAGCAAACAAAGCAAGACAAAACAAGACAGTACGATACAAACAAAGCAAGACACACAATACGATACAAACAAAGCAAGACACACAGTACGATGCAAACAAAGCAAGACACACAATACGATACAAACAAAGCAAGACACACAGTACGATACAAACAAAGCTAGACACACAATACGATACAAACAAAGCAAGACACACAGTACGATACAAACAAAGCAAGACACAGTACGATACAAACAAAGCAAGACACACAGTACGATACAAACAAAGCAAGACACACAGTACGATACAAACAAAGCAAGACACACAATACGATACAAACAAAACAAGACACACAGTACGATACAAACAAAGCAAGACACACAATACGATACAAACAAAGCAAGACACACAGTACGATACAAACAAAGCAAGACACACAGTACGATACAAACAAAGCAAGACACACAGTACGATACAAAAACAAAGTAAGACACACAGTACGATACAAACAAAGTAAGACACAGTACGATACAAACAAAGCAAGACACACAGTAAGATACAAACAAAGCAAGACATAGTACTATACAAACAAAGCAAGAAATAGTACGATACAAACAAAGCAAGACACACAGTACGATACAAACAAAGTAAGACACATAGTACGATACAAACAAAGCAAGACACATAGCACGATACAAAAACAAAGCAAGACATAGTACGATACAAACAAAGCAAGACACACGTTACGATACAAACAAAGCAAGACACATATAGCACGATACAAACAAAGCAAGGCACAGTACGATACAAACAAAGTAAGACACATAGTACGATACAAACAAAGCAAGACCCATAGTACGATACAAACAAAGCAAGACACACAGTACGATACAAACAAAGCAAGGCACATAGTACGATACAAACAAAGCAAGACACATAGCACGATACAAACAAAGCAAGACATAGTACGATACAAACAAAGTAAGACATAGTACGATACAAACAAAATAAGACATAGTACGATACAAACAAAGTAAGACATAGTACGATACAAAAACAAAGCAAGACACATATTACGATACAAACAAAGTAAGACACATATTACGATACAAACAAAGCAAGACACACAGTAAGATACAAACAAAGCAAGACACATGGTACGATACAAACAAAGCAAGACATAGTACGATACAAACAAAGCAAGACACATAGCACGATACAAACAAAGCAAGACATAGTACGATACAAACAAAGCAAGACACATAGCACGATACAAAGAAAGCAAGACACATAGTACGATACAAACAAAGCAAGACATAGCACGATACAAACAAAGCAAGACACATAGCACGATACAAACAAAGCAAGACATAGTACGATACAAACAAAGCAAGACACATAGCACGATACAAACAAAGCAAGACACATAGTACGATACAAACAAAGCAAGACACACAGTAAGATACAAACATAGCAAGACACACAGGAAGATATACATAGTAAGACACAAAACAAATCCTGAATCTGCAAACATTACAAATAAGACTAAACAATAATAATTGGCACCAAATGAAAAAAAACCCCTGCCTTCGACAAAAAGAAATGCGTGTGTTTTTCTAATCACAGGGTAAGTGCTTGTTACAAAAGGTTATGTAATGATACGATATTAATCATCACACAGTAAAGATATAGAAACATAATATAAAACGTATAACATACACATCGTACAAATATTACATTTCATGCGGGACGAAATTATATAGGGCTAGCCAAATTGTCTGAGTAATTTTGCTTAATTATCCATTAGGTCAACAACTCTCTCATTGCTTTAATTGGCAAACTCTTACTATAAAAGTCTGGTCCCAGGGAGATTGGAAGGCGTTCACATTATTGTTCGTTGATTCATTCGTTTAAGTGATAGCTCAAGTCATTTAATAGTCGTGACGATCAAAATGTTCACTCTCTCAGTTTTCATAGCCTGCTTGGCATTGGTGAGTTATTCATTCGCAAAATAAGTGAACTTTTACATCGACGTTTTAATTTATTTCCTTCATCAGAAATCTGCGTTTGATTCAGTTTATAATAATATAAGCGATGACTGAAGCAGGAGGTTAAAATTTGTCAATAAAATGGATTAAAAAAATGTTTTTCGTCATTTCCTGAAATATATAAATCTAGTTTGGATAGTTACGCTGAATACGTTTTGTAATCCGCTGCCCCCCCCCCCCCCCCCGCCTCCTTCACACTATTTTCCCTATCTTTTCTTAACATATGCAATGCTTCCCTGTTGTTGTTATTGTTGTAGTAGTGGGGGTAGAAGTTATAGCAATAGTAGTAGTAGTAGTAGTTATAGCAGCAGTAGTAGTAGTAGTAGTAGTAGTAGTAGTAGTAGTAGTAGTAGTAGTAGTAGTAAAGTAGTAGTAGTAGTAGTAGTAGCAGCAGCAGCTGTTGGTACAACTAAACATGTGGTCTATCTAGATCTATTGGTGCAGCTAAACGTGTATTCTATCTAGGGCTATTGGTGCAGCTAAACATGGGCTATCTAGGGCTATTGGTGCAGTCATATCTAGGGCTATTGGTGCAGCTAAACATGTGGTCTATCTAGATCTATTGGTGCAGCTAAACATGTGGTCTATCTAGATGTATTGGTGCAGCTAAACATGTGGTCTATCTGATCTATTGGTGCAGCTAAACATGTGGTATATCTAGATCTATTGGTGCAGCTAAACATGTGGTCTATCTAGATCTATTGGTGCAGCTAAACATGTGGTCTATCTAGAGCTATTGGTGCAGCTAAACATGTGGTCTATCTAGGGCAATTGGTACAACTAAACATGTGGTCTATCTAGATCTAAAAACATGTGGTCTATCTAGATCTATTTGTGCAAACCTAAACATGTGGTCTATCTAGATCTATTGGTGCAGCTAAACATGTGGTCTATCTAGATCTATTGGTGTGGCTAAACATGTGGTCTATCTAGATATTGGTGTAGCTAAACATGGGCTATCTAGATTTGGTGCAGCTAAACATGTGGTATATCTAGGGTGTAGCAATTGGTACAACTAAACATGTGGTATATCTAGGGCTATTGGTGCACCTAAACATGTGGTCTACCTAGATCTATTGATGTAGCTAAACATGTGGTCTATCTAGGGCTATTGGTGCAGCTAAACATGTGGTATATCTAGGGCAATTGGTACAACTAAACATGTGGTCTATCTAGATCTATTTGTGCAACTAAACATGTGGTCTATCTAGGGCTATTGGCGCAGCTAAACGTGTGGTCTATCTAGGGCTATTGGTGCAGCTAAACATGTGGTATATCTAGATCTATTTGTGCAACTAAACATGTGGTCTATCTAGGGCAATTGGTACAACTAAACATGTGGTCTATTTAGGGCAATTGGTACAACTAAACATGTGGTCTATCTAGGGCTATTGGTACAACTAAACATGTGGTATATCTGGGGCTATTGGTACAACTAAACATGTGGTCTATCTAGATCTATTTGTGCAACTAAACATGTGGTCTATCTAGGGCTATTGGCACAGCTAAACATGTGGTCTATCTAGGGCTATTGGTGCAGCTAAACATGTGGTCTATCTAGATCTAGTGGTGCAGCTAAACATGTGATCTATCTAGATCTAGATCTAAACATGTGGTCTATCTAGGGCTATTGGTGCAGCTAAACATGTGGTCTATTGATACAACTAAACATGTGGTCTATCTAGATCTATTTGTGCAGCTAAACATGTGGTCTATCTATGGCTATTGGTGTAGCTAAACATGTGGTCTATCTAGATCTGTTGGTGCAACTAAACATGTGGTCTATCTAGATCTATTGGTGCAGCTAAACATGTGGTCTATCTAGATGGCTATTGGTCTACCTAGATATATTGGTGCAGCTAAACATGTGGTCTATCTAGATCTGTTGGTGCAGCTAAACATGTGGTCTATCTAGATCTATTGGTGCAGCTAAACATGTGGTCTATCTAGATCTATTGGTGCAGCTAAACATGTGGTCTATCTAGATCCATTGGTGCAGCTAAACATGTGGTGATCTATCAGCTAGATCTAGATCCATTGGTGCAGCTAAACATGGTGTATCTAGATCTAAACATGTGGTCTACCTAGATCTATTGGTGCAGCTAAACATGTGGTCTATCTAGGGATATTGGTGCAGCTAAACATGTTGTGTAGCTAGATCTGTTGGTGCAGCTAAACATGTGGTCTATCTAGATCTATTGGTGTAGCTAAACATGTGGTCAATCTAGGGCTATTGGTGCAGCTATGGTCTATCTAGCAGCAGCTAAACATGTGGTCTATCTAGATCTATTGGTGCAGCTAAACATGTGGTCTATCTAGGGCTATTGGTGCAGCTAAACATGTGGTCTATCTAGATCTATTGGTGCAGCTAAACATGTGGTCTATCTAGGGATATTGGTGCAGCTAAACATGTTGTCTATCTAGATCTGTTGGTGCAGCTAAACATGTGGTCTATCTAGATCTATTGGTGCAGCTAAACATGTGGTCAATCTAGGGCTATTGGTGCAGCTAAACATGTGGTCTATCTAGATCTATTGGTGCAGCTAAACATGTGGTCTATCTAGATCTATTGGTGCAGCTAAATCTATTGTTGCATGTGGTCTATCTAGATCTATTGGCACAGCTAAACATGTGGTCTATCTAGGGCAGCTAAACATGTGGCCTCTAGATCTATTGGTGCAGCTAAACATGTGGTCAATCTAGGGCTATTGGTGCAGCTAAACATGTGGTCTATCTAGATCTATTGGTGCAGCTAAACATGCGGTCTATCTAGGGCTATTGGTAGCTAAACATGTGGTCTATCTGGATCTATTGGTGCAGCTAAACATGTGGTCTATCTAGATCTATTGGTGCAGCTAAACATGTGGTCTATCTAGATCTATTGGTGCAGCTAAACATACGGTCTATCTAGAGCTATTGGTGCAGCTAAACATGTGGTCTATCTAGATCTATTGGTGCAGCTAAACATGCGGTCTATCTAGGGCTATTGGTGCAGCTAAACATGTGGTCTATCTAGGGATATTGGTGCAGCTAAACATGTGGTCTATCTAGGGCTATTGGTGCAGCTAAACATAAGGTCTATCTAGGGCTACTGGTGTAGCTAAACATGTGCTACATTTGGAGCTTTTTAGTGTATTTCACCGAAGACTGACTGCATATCTGATAAAATTACTCCTTTAACCAGTAACACATGAGATAGTTTTGTTTCAAGACTGGTTATAAGTAGGCCTAGAAAATAAATCTTTAGGCCTAACTGCCTGAGTACAACCAGACAGTTACTCTGGTATTAAAACATGGTAGGCCCTACATAAGCTCTTCTTGAGTCCTTGTTAAGTACAGAGCTATCTCTAAGGCGAGGCTTCATTCAAATTTGGGGGAAAAGCGGTTGCTATTCATTACTTTACTTGACTGCGGAGTGAATTTTAACATGACCTATGACAGGAAGAAGACGTTATTGTTAAGATGCCACACCTATATAGATGCAACTATAGTGATGGGTCTACAGTCCTTATCCCAGAACAGTGCAGGCTCACGGACTGTACATCATTTATCCCCCAGCAGGCCATATCATTCCTTCTACATTCCTTGCGGAGCATACAGTACAACAGCCTATTAGACGGTTCATACAACACTCTGACAACCTCTTTTCTTTTTACCTGTAACTGGGTACTCACTTACACTTGAATCAAGGGAGGAAAGCCGAGCAACATTATCTTCCTGAGAAGTGAAATGGTGTTTCATAAATACCTGGGCCAGCCATGGGATTTGAACCAGCATCGTCTTGAATAAAAACTCACACCACTACGGGTTCACAACAACGCCTCTAGATGGGCCTTAATGGCCTTGAAGGAACTTTACTCTTACTTAAGTTGTGGATGTGGGTAAAATCAACACAAATTAAATCAATAATTTCAGGATGTGACTTTGCATACTAATGTGACAATCTGATTGTACAATAATATTATGTATTCTATCGTAACCGAAGATTTACAGAGATATCAATTTTGTTTCTATCTGTTCACAGGCTGCCGTAAACAGTGAATTCGGTGAGTATGCTCGTCTTTGTGACATTTTCAACATAGTGTTTAGGAATTAATTCAATATTATTGATCTTAATTGCTAATTAAAATTTAAGACCTGAAGGAAGCAGAGCTATACAACTTTGTTTTCTTTAATAGCTGCTCGTATGTATGTGTTAACAAAAAAAATGGGTTCATTTATTACCAACAATTTACTCATCTTATTATAAATTGTTCATTTATTAATATATTGCCCGTATATCATGTTTTGTGTTCGCCATTTCTCTTACATTTACAATAATATTTTGTCTTCTTTGTTTATGTTTTTCTCACCTTCAGGTAAAAGAGCTTCAGTGACAGACAAAGGAGACCACCTTCTAAGTATGTTTAGATCCAATGCCTCTATATCAAGTCTTTAAAAACCTTATTAAAACAACATGATGTGGATTGTAATACTGAACGGAAAATACATAATCAAAGTCTCAAGCATATATTAGCAGCTTGTGCATTATCCAGAGAGGTGAAAAGTACACTTAAATTATCAACGTATAGCTCTAGGTTCCATCTCTCGTTCTGTTATTGAAAGTACCGACTACAAATAAAAACAAACAAATTCCCTAAAAATAAAAAAAATAAGATACAAATACAAGTCGCTGATTGAAAATAAAACGTACAGCTAGCCTCTAGCTCTAGATCTAGCATTTCACAGCTTGGAATCAAAGTATGCTTCTAGATTCTACATGTATTTGTTATTCATAATCCTGCCGGTTTCCGACTGTAAATTATAATCTAGCTATACTGACGTACTAGAGCTAGATCTAGATCTATATCTAGATCTATATATTATCTAGATCTACGTGTAGATGAAGATCTAGAGTTAATTGAAATCTAAATCTACATCTTGATTTAGATCCATGTATTTAAGATCTAATGGAGATCTAGATCTATAGCAAAAGCTAGTTCTAGACCTATAATTTTTGTTATGGAAAAAAAAACAACACTTTTCGCGAGAATAGAGATCTAAAGCCAGAGCCAGATCTAGACCTAGATCTAAGCTAAAGCTAGATATAGATTCCAGATCTAGAAATATAGTCTAGATTTAGATCTCAACTAAGGTCTTATAATATTAGCCTTTAGAACATGATTTAAATGAAATTTAGATCTAGATCTAGAGATCTAGAGCTTGCATTTAGTCATAGACCCACTACATCAACTATATCGACTAAAAATGAGGGCAAAGACTTTGTTGACAGTCAGAAAAAACCAAGCACGCATGTCCACATATTCTATTCTAGATCTAAATCTAGATCTAGATCTAAGTTACGCGCACATTTAGCATACTTTGGCATTCTTCATTTGAATACGCGCATTGCTTTCGGTAGTTCTGTATTAAGCATAGTTACAGTTAAAAACAGAGTTTACACTTGATTTCTTTAACTGTTTTAGATTTGGATTGGAAATCATTGAATCAATTGTTGTTAAAGCTTTATAAAACAGTTCCAGACGTACAATCGGTAAATATACATACGTGGTCAAGTCACTCCCACGGTCGTGTGAGATAGACTTTGTGTGTACATGTATATTTATCGACATACATCAAAATATAATTATTATAATAGATCTACTATTAATGAAGACTCAACTTTATATCAAATATTCAAGAGACGATAAATTTATAAGCTCTCTATTTTAATTACTGGTGATTACTTTAGTATGTGAGCAGGAACTAATCTTCCATTACTCACTCATAGTTTCTGTACCTGAAAAGGAACCATTGTTCAATATTCTCATTAATTAATAAATTATTCATTTTTGCAGTATGTAAGCAGGAACCAATTGAACTGGGCATCGTCCTAGACTCCTCCAGCTCCATCAGACGGAGTGACTTTCAGAGAGGCATAGATTTTCTCCAAGATTTTCTCGACCAATTTGACATTGGTACTGGCAAAAACGATGTCAGGGTCTCAATCATCACATTCGGCAGAGGAATTTACATAAATGTAAGAGGATAATAAACTTTTATCCCTCTCCCACCCCCACCAGAAAATCATGTTGCTTTTAATTATAGTATATTATATGTAACACCCCTTACGGCCCTTTACCATTGCTTTCTATGTTAAACACAAGTGGTTAATAAATCCCCATGAATGACGTGGTGACGTCACATTTTCCTCATTAAGCATAGTTAGGTCCAAGCCAGACTGCGCTGGCCTGGGTCTAGACTGGGGCTGGGGGCTGGTGGAGCACCAGTCATGGTGCGTGTCTGTCGTTAATTAACGATGGGTTTGCATGGTGCCAGTGGTGCTGTGTTCAGCTGGGGCTGGGCTGGGGCTTGGGCTAGAACTAGGGCGGACGTTCAGGGGCCAACAACTAGATCTAGATCTCTAGACCTAGATCTAGACTAGATCTAGCTAGACCTGCACTAACTCGGCTATATTCAATACGTGTATTAACTAATCCATCATTTTATCAAAACCATACAGAAAATATTCACTCACATATCGGAAATATCAAACAAACTTTTGAATCCACTAAAAACTGAAGTCTTGGCCTAGCCGGGAAATGGACGTGGGTCATCGAATACAATCCATAAAATCGTGAAATAAACACATATTTTACATACAATCCATAAAATCGTGAAATAAACACATATTTTA
>JAXRKP010000361.1:82500-100000 GCA_037039925.1 Doris montereyensis | reverse complement strand
TAACGTGTCGGCCCCTCCACCCAAAAGGTCGCGAATTCAAGCCCCGCCAACAGGTGAACAATTTTCTTGAGTTTTTTTTTCGAGTGAAACCTAGCCCCTCACTTGTCCACATGGGTGACTCTACACCTAGCCCCACACTGATTCAAATGGGCGACTATACACCTAGCCCCACACTGATCCACATGGGTGACTATACACCTAGCCCCACACTGATCCAGATGGGCGACTATACACCTAGCCCCGCACTGATCCAGATGGGCGACTATACACCTAGCCCCACACTGATCCAGATGGGCGACTATACACCTAGCCCCACGCTGATCCAGATGGGCGACTATACACCTAGCCCCACACTGATCCAGATGGGTGACTATACACCTAGCCCATACACCTAGCCCCACACACTGATTCAGATGGGCGACTATACACCTAGCCCCACACTGATCCAGATGGGCGACTATACACCTAGATTCAGATGGGCGACTATACCCTAGCACTGGTCCAGATGGGCGACTCTACACCTAGCCCCGCACTGATCCAGATGGGCGACTATACACCTAGCCCCACGCTGATCCAGATGGGCGACTCTACACCTAGCCCCGCACTGGTCCAGATGGGCGACTCTACACCTAGCCCCGCACTGATCCAGATGGGCGACTATACACCTAGCCCCGCACTGGTCCAGATGGGCGACTCTACACCTAGTCCCATCGGAGCCGTACGACCAGAAAGGAGATAAAGACAAACAGGGAGGTCCCGTGTGCAGATCACAAAACGCGTTAAAAATCTCCTGGCTGTCTACAAGGCAGTCCGGCAAACTTAAAAACCCGAAACTCCGAGATTACATGAGTTGTGGATGTGGGTCAATCAGAATTTATAAGCGACACATTACTTTGGTCTTACAGTATCTTCCGTACAATATGAAATACAACACACTTTTACAATACATACATTATTCTTTACACCCAAACAGCTTGCGTACATTTAATCATTACGGTACGTGACTGAAATATAAATATATATATATATATATATATATATATATATATATATATATATATATATATATATATATATATATATATATATATATATATATATATATATATATATACATGTTTAACATAACCAACAAAAATAGTAAAACTTTTCTAATACTGCACATGTAAATGTAATGAATGCAATGAATAATATCCAAATGGAATACCGTTTGTGTAATTTCAGCTTGTGGAGAAATACATCCCTCCGATATCAACTTCGTATTCAGTCCTGCCGATCTGGGTAGCGATGCCGTAGCCTGGTCAACTTCCTTTATCTCTAACACGGTCAACGCCGACGATATGCATGTTGGCTTTAGGGTGAGTAGCAATTGGAGTTCGATCAGGCCATTTACATTGAATAGGGTTTTTATCACAGTTTTTCTTCACGCTATCTGTCACATTTTTTATCTTAACATTAAAACACAACTGAAATAGGTGCACAGAAGGGAGTCAGTGATGGGAATGGAAAACGAAAAAATCACTCGATCGTAGACTGTTGTACTGTCACGTTACAAGCCAAATTTACATTCAGACATTCTATGTAATAGAACATAGAAAAGTTCATGTATATTGGTTGCAGGTGTACGTATGAGAAACATTTTCATCGTCTATGCTCACTTTGCAACAGCTTTAGGGAATAAATGAATTTGTGTATCTTACTTTCTTTGTTCTTTTAGATAAATCAAACAAAATTGCTCCTTCCTGAAAATACTTGTAATATTATTATTATTTTTTATTAATATTATTATTATTATTATTAATATTATTATTATTTTTATTAATATTATTATTATTATTATTATTATTATTATTATTATTATTATTATTATTATTATTATTATTATTATTATTATTATTATTATTAATACTATTATTAATTATTATTATTATTTTTATTATTATTATTATTATTATTATTATTATTATTATTATTATTATTATTATTATTTTATATTCTATTTTTATTGTTGTTGTCATTGTTGTGGTTGTTATAATTATTATTATTATTATTATTATTATTATTATTATTATTATTATTATTATTATTATTATTATTATTATTATTATTATCATTATGCTGGTTGTGTTCTATCAGTACGGCCTTGTAACTGGTGACTGCCCCGATGATGCAGGTTTTGCCCTGGACAAATACGGAACCGTGGAAGGCATCAAAGATCGTCTGCAAAATTTCGACAGAATGCGTCTTCCCTTCTTGACCCAGGTACGACCACCACGAAAGACGAACAATATGATTGTGTCATTCGTTAGGGCAGACGCAAAAAGAGAGAGAGAGAGAGAGAGAGAGAGAGAGAGAGAGAGAGAGAGAGAGAGAGAGAGAGAGAGAGAGAGAGAGAGAGAGAGAGAGAGAGAGAGAGAGAGAGAGAGAGAGAGAGAGAGAGAGAGAGAGAGAGAGAGAGAGAGAGAGAGAGAGAGAGAGAGAGAGAGAGAGAGAGAGAGAGAGAGAGAGAGAGAGAGAGAGAGAGAGAGAGAGAGAGAGAGAGAGAGAGAGAGAGAGAGAGAGAGAGAGAGAGAGAGAGAGAGAGAGAGAGAGAGAGAGAGAGAGAGAGAGAGAGAGAGAGAGAGAGAGAGAGAGAGAGAGAGAGAGAGAGAGAGAGAGAGAGAGAGAGAGAGAGAGAGAGAGAGAGAGAGAGAGAGAGAGAGAGAGAGAGAGATAGGGAGAGGGAGGGAGGGAGGAGGGAGGGATAAGGAGAGAGAGAGAGAGAGAGAGACAGAGAACTGACACCTTTGCCTATTGTCTCTTCCCCAGCAACTCCAAGATGGCGCCTTTTCTGTAGATAATGGTGGACGGGAAGATGCACGCAAGGTGGCTGTGCTTTTCTCCAAGGGAGACAAAGGATTCAAAAGTGGGACCTTGAGGCCAGAGTCAGGGCTCTAATTAGCGAAGGCGTCAAGGTATGTAATTGTAATAATGTAATAATGTAATAATGTAATAATGTAATAATGTAATAATGTAATAATAATAATGTAATAATGTAATAATGTAATAATGTAATAATGTAATAATGTAATAATGTAATGATGTAATAATGATAATTTAGAGGCCGGCCATCCAGTAGCCGACCAGAACGACGGGGTAGTGCAGAGGCAAGGTGTCGGCCTCTAAGGCAACAAAATCGTGGGTTCATGTCCCGACTGTTGCAAAATGTAATCCAGTTTTTTTTTCGAATAAAACCAACCCGCACCCCCTCCCATGGTCCAGGTAGATGGATCGACACCTATTCCCATTGGAGTACAGATACTTGCACGTTAAAGATCAATTGTTTGTTCACAGGGCAGTCCGGGCAAAACCCTCAAGATTACCTTCGTTGTGGATGTGGGTAAATGAAATAAAATCCGGATTTATGCATATGCAGATGCCTGCTAATATGTTCTGTTAGTTGCTGTCCAGTAAGGACGATTGGCAGATGCCTGCTAGTATGTTCTGTTAGTTGCTGTCCAGTGAGGACGATTGGCAGATGCCTGCTAGTATGTTCTGTTACTTGCTGTCCTATAAGGACGATTGGTAGATGCCTGCTAGTATGTTCTGTTATTTGCTGTCCTATAAGGACGATTGGCAGATGCCTGCTAGTATGTTCTGTTATTTGCTGTCCTATAAGGACGATTGGTAGATGCCTGCTAGTATGTTCTGTTATTTGCTGTCCTATAAGGACGATTGGTAGATGCCTGCTAGTATGTTCTGTCACTTGCTGCCCTGTAAGGACGATTGGTAGATGCCTGCTAGTATGTTCTGTCACTTGCTGCCCTGTAAGGACGATTGGTAGATGCCTGCTAGTATGTTCTGTTATTTGCTGTCCTATAAGGACGATTGGCAGATGCCTGCTAGTATGTTCTGTTATTTGCTGTCCTATAAGGACGATTGGTAGATGCCTGCTAGTATGTTCTGTTATTTGCTGTCCTATAAGGACGATTGGTAGATGCCTACTAGTATGTTCTGTCACTTGCTGCCCTGTAAGGACGATTGGTAGATGCCTGCTAGTATGTTCTGTTATTTGCTGTCCTATAAGGACGATTGGCAGATGCCTGCTAGTATGTTCTGTTACTTGCTGTCCAGTAAGGACGATTGGCAGATGCATGCTAGTATGTTCTGTTATTTGCTGTCCTATAAGGACGATTGGTAGATGCCTGCTAGTATGTTCCGTCACTTGCTGCCCCATAAGGACGATTGGCAGATGCCTGCTAGTATGTTTTGTTATTTGCTGTCCTATAAGGACGATTGGCAGATGCCTGCTAGTATGTTCTGTTATTTGCTGTCCTATAAGGACGATTGGTAGATGCCTGCTAGTATGTTCTGTTATTTGTCCTATAAGGACGATCCTAGTATGTTCTGTTTGCTGTCCTATAAGGACGATTGGCAGATGCCTGCTAGTATGTTCTGTTATTTGCTGCCCTATAAGGACGATTGGCAGATGCCTGCTAGTATGTTCTGTTAGTTGCTGTCCTATAAGGACGATTGGCAGATGCCTGCTAGTATGTTCTGTTAGTTGCTGCCCCATAAGGACGATTGGCAGATGCCTGCTAGTATGTTCTGTTAGTTGCTAAGGACGATTGGCAGATGCCTGCTAGTATGTTCTGTTAGCTGCCCCATAAGGACGATTGGCAGGTGCCTGCTAGTATGTTCTGTTAGTTGCTGCCCTGTCAGGGTGGTTGGCAGGTGCCTGGTAGTATGTTCTGTTAGTTGCTGCCCTGTCAGGGTGGTTAGCAGGTGTTCATGCTACTGGTAGGTTTACTTCTTTCCTTTATTTTATTATTTCACTTATTCTTCATCTTGCCGTTTCCTCTTCATTCATCCAGAGATCACTGTATATGGTGGATAGGATAAGTTTCCGTGAAAACCCTCTGCCACGTTGCATGTGCGTGCTTTCTGATGACGCGATGCCATCTTTTCGCTTGTGTTGTCTGGTGTTTTTTTTGGTCCATACGTTATCTTTAAGTTTCTAGACGGGACCAGAGTTTGTAATGTAGACTTCATTCATTGAGTATTTAATTATTGTTAAGATATATGCATTGTGTACGACAGCTATCTTAAAAAGGGAAGAAGTTCCTACATTGTGTTGCACTAATATCATGTTAGTTTGGCAGACACCTTATCTGATACATATATATATATATATATATATATATATATATATATATATATATATATATATATATATATATATATATATATATATATATATATATATATATATATATATATATAAAAGCTGAACATCTCTAACCTTGACCGCTTATAATTCAGGAACCACTGTACCAACAACCTTCATATTATTTTGCATGTAGATTTCAAATAGCTTGCTGTAGGTTCTTAGCAAATCAGTATTTGAATTGATAAGATACAGATTGTTTTGCCTGTAATCCACGAAACTTTTTGTTATCACTAGATCTGTTTGTTTTAGATTTCCGGTCATTACAATAAATAAAAAACCCCGCATGACTTCAGTATCGAGTATTACTTTGATCTAATAATCGTACTTGATATCACCCGTAACTTATACAGTGGTTTTTGAGTTCACTACGGTCAACGTTCAAGAGACCCATTTTCATTATATAGAGAAATCCTAATTTGACATTATTTATAGGCACGTTTGTAATGTAAATGACAAGAACTATAAATAGATCTCGATGTAGGTTACGTCTAGCATGATGGTTGGCCGGCCTGTCATGAGTTAATACGTGGGAGAAGGGAATATATATAAATTACACTAGCTCGATAATTTGTGCTTTTTGATGCACTTTATACATTATTCAAATTTTGTTTAGGCAGTATGTATTATGTATGACAGCTGTGAAAATGTAAGAAACAAGAAACTCTCTAATTTTATTGCAATAATCGTGCATGTCTTATCTATCGTGTCAGTTTTGCAGTCATCTTATACAAACAATAATAATAGAAACAATCAATAGATCTCTATACAATTCAGGTTTTGCGTCATCAACGTGCTGGCCATTGCGACTCAATACACCAGAAAATTATTCGCCGTGGGAAAAGAGAAGATTATACATCTGTTACGAAGGGCCATATGGAGCGAGACAATTTTCTCTACATCTTGATGTTGACGAAGGTGTAGATACAATCTAGAAATACCAAATGCTCAATTAATAATTACAACTAAGATGTTTATTGTACTCACAGTCGACAATCAATCAAAGAGGTGAAGCAAATTCACGATGCTGGCATATAAAGCTCGCACCACAGTCATGAACCTCTCTCGCACTTGTCGAATCTATTTCTCGCACTCTACTAATCATATATAAACTGCTCTTTTATACCTAGAAACAAAGACTTTTCCAGAAACGGAAATTTCTAGAACATTCCAAACGATATGAAACGCTTCGTTACGACATTACAACTTACTAGTTAAATTGCTCACCTTCAAGATATAAACGAATCGATACTAGGTTATGTTACATACTCACTAGGGCTTAGCACACACTAAGATTGATTACGGCATGGATTTTCACTTACTACGGAAATCCCATTCAGAACCACAAGTAACTATGTTACAACATTAATAGATGACAAACACAAGAAAGTTCTTTGACTTGTTTTCAACCTTTCTTGATAACGTCTAACCGCCGATCACATTACACTATAGGAGACCTAGCAGGCTGTTCATTTGATCCGACACAGCTTTGCTCACCCGACCCCAATGAACATGATTTGATTTGATTTGATTTTACCCACATCCACAACTAAGCGGATTTCGGGTTCTTTTTAGTTGGATTTTAATTTTTGCCGGGACTGACTTGTAAACAGCCCCGAGAAAACCTTTATTCAATTAGCGCTTTGTACTCACACTCTCAAAAATCCTTTTATGCTTATAGTTATTTTACACTTGAGTCCAGTGAAAGAAGCAGAGTAAAATACTCTTAATCTATTAGTGAAAGGTCGTGAAAAGTTGGGCCAGCTCAGGTTTGAACCAGTGTTGTAATTACAGACTCACAATCTGTATAGTGTGCTGTGATTTGAATAGTCCACACAATCTGTATAGTGTGCTGTGATTTGAATAGTCCACACAATCTGTATAGTGTGCTGTGATTTGAATAGTCCACACAATCTGTATAGTGTGCTGTGATTTGAATAGTCCACACAATCTGTATAGTGTGCTGTGATTTGAATAGTCGACACAATCTCTATAGTGTGCTGTGATTTGAATAGTCCACACAATCTCTATAGTGTGCTGTGATTTGAATAGTCCATACAATCTCTATAGTGTGCTGTGATTTGAATAGTCCACACAATCTGTATAGTGTGTTGAGTTTTCAATAGTCTATGTAATCGGTATAGTGTGTTCAGATTTCAATAGTCTATGTAATCGGTATAGTGTGTTCAGATTTCAATAGTCTATGTAATCGGTATAGTGTGTTCAGATTTCAATAGTCTACGTAATCGGTATAGTGTGCTGAGATTTCAATAGTCTACGTAATCGGTATAATGTGCTGAGATTTCAATAGTCTACGTAATCGGTATAATGTGCTGAGATTTCAATAGTCTACGTAATCGGTATAATGTGCTGAGATTTCAATAGTCTACGTAATCGGTATAGTGTGTTCAGATTTCAATAGTCTATGTAATCGGTATAATGTGCTGAGATTTCAATAGTCTACGTAATCGTTATAGTGTGTTCATATTTCAATAGTCTACGTAATCGGTATAGTGTGTGTTCATATTTTTCAATAGTCTACGTAATCGGTATAGTGTGTTGAGATTTCAATAGTCTACGTAATCGGTATAGTGTTATGAGTTTTCAATAGTCTATGTAATCAGTATAGTGTGTTGAGATTTCAATAGTCTACGTAATCGGTATAGTGTGTTGAGTTTTCAATAGTTTTCAGTATAGTGTGTTGAGATTTCAATAGTCTACGTAATCGGTATAGTGTGTTGAGATTTCAATAGTTTACGTAATCGGTATAGTGTTATGAGATTTCAATAGTCTACGTAATCAGTATAGTGTGTTCAGATTTCAATAGTCTACGTAATCGGTATAGTGTTTGAGATTTCAATAGTCTACGTAATCAGTATAGTGTGTTCAGATTTCAATAGTCTACGTAATCGGTATAGTGTGTTCAGATTTCAATAGTCTACGTAATCGGTATAGTGTTATGAGATTTCAATAGTCTACGTAATCGGTATAGTGTGTTCAGATTTCAATAGTCTACGTAATCGGTATAGTGTGTTCAGATTTCAATAGTCTACGTAATCGGTATAGTGTTATGAAATTTCAATAGTCTATAATCGGTATAGTGTTATGAGATTTCAATAGTCTACGTAATCAATTTCAATAGTCTACGTAATCGGTATAGTGTGTTCAGATTTCAATAGTTTACTACGTAATCGGTTTCAATAGTGTAATCGGTATAGTGTTATGAGATTTCAATAGTCTACGTAATCGGTATAGTGTTATTCAGATTTCAATAGTCTACGTAATCGGTATAGTGTTATGAGATTTCAATAGTCTACGTAATCGGTATAGTGTGCTCAGATTTCAATAGTCTACGTAATCGGTATAGTGTTATGAGATTTCAATAGTCTACGTAATCGGTATAGTGTGTTCAGATTTCAATAGTCTACGTAATCGGTATAGTGTTATGAGATTTCAATAGTCTACGTAATCGGTATAGTGTTATGAGATTTCAATAGTCTACGTAATCGGTATAGTGTTATGAGATTTCAATAGTCTACGTAATCGGTATAGTGTTATGAGATTTCAATAGTCTACGTAATCGGTATAGTGTTATGAGATTTCAATAGTCTACGTAATCGGTATAGTGTGCTCAGATTTCAATAGTGTAATAGTGGGCAGGCCTTCTCCAAAAGCCTTCTATTTGTACACACCTAGCTATTTAGAGGTGATATGGAGAGGCGGAATGAGACGACAGAGCTGTGGTGTATGTGTAGAAAGCTGAAAATTTCGTGCAAAGAAACGATGACCAAGGAAGACATGTTGATGAGGACTCGTACAAAAGCATAACTTATGAACATTATACGACAGAGACAAGTAAACTTCAAAGGACATATCTACCGAAAGAATGATGTAGAGAGAGTTTTACTTACAGGAAAGGTGAAGGAAAGAGAGGCAGAGGTAGACCGAGACATTTTTTCAACCGTAGGCAGGTCTTGAACCCACGACCGTTTGGTTGAGTGGCTGACACTTTGCCTCTGAACTACCGATTCGCCTGTGAAAACTGCTACAGTGATTATTCAATGCTGATGTTGCACATAAAAGAAGTAGCATTGCCAAGATGGACGTGCTTGTTGTAAGCCGATAAAGATGGAGTTATCGTTCGTATCCACGCACAAGCGTAGGCTCACCGACCGTACATCATTCACATGCCACCATGAGGTTTAGGAAAATAAATCAATTGTACCACAGTGGTTTAAAAGCATCAGTTATGTATAAGATAAATTACCCCCCCAAAAAAAAAAACAACAACAAACAAACAACAAAAAACAAACAAAAAACAAAACAAAAAAACAACAACAAACAAACAAAAAAACAAAAAACAAAACAAAACAACAGAAACAAAATAAAGCAAAATAACAACAGAAACAACAATAACAACAACAAAACAAAACAACCACAAAAACAACAACAAAACAAAACAACAACAAACAAACCAGAATGAAAACAATACAACACTAAGAAAAAAACAAAAGAAGAGCAAAATAACCCCTCCCCCATGCAAACAAACAACAACTACGAATATCTAAGAAATTTGTGCGAAGTAAGTCGAAAAGGAAAAAAAATTGACTCAAATCAGTATTTGTCTTAGTTAAAGTAGAGAGCAAGGATAATAATACTGAATATAACAAAGATCAATGGGAGCTAATACTGAAAATAACAAAGAGCAATAGGAGCTAATACTGAATATAACAAAGATCAATGGGAGCTAATACTGAATATAACAAAGATCAATGGGAGCTAATACTGAATATAACAAAGATCAATGGGAGCTAATACTGAATATAGCAAAGATCAATGAGAGCTAATACTGAATATAACAAAGAGCAATGGGAGCTAATACTGATATTGAATATTTGCTTTGAATTTGGAAAAGCTATACGATGCAAACGTTGTATTGGAGAAAGCAACACGAGAACACGTTGCCCAGACAATATCTTAGAGTATAGTTGTAGCTGAAGTGTCATAAGTGTTGTGAGCTAGTAACCACGACGACACTGGTTCAAGTCACACGGCTGGCACAGATGAGTCCACCCCTCCCCCACACACACCAATGTATTCTTAGGAAAAGTACTTGCCTCTACTTTTCTGACTTGAATCAGGTGTGAATGAGTAACCACCTATAGGTAGGGGACGATCTTGTCAGAGTGTTAGTATGAAATGCCGAGCAGGCTTGTGCACTGTGCGCTTCTCCTCTCACACCCCGGGAGTTCAGAAGGTGTTGAAATGGCTTGCTGGGGGATAACGATGTACAGTTGGTGAGCCTGCACTTGGGCGGAGATACCAACTTTAAATCCGAATGAAATGATAGTGAATGATATTAAAGCCCCAATAGGAACAAAGACGAGACAAATACAAGGCATAGACAGGAAAAAATCACAGCCTGTGGTGATCGAACCCGCGACCTCTGCGTCGGCATCCTTGGCCTTGCCATGAGAGGGAAAGCGTGCTACCAACCGAGCTAATTACGCTTCATCTACAATATTTAAATATCTAATTTATTTAGATCTTTATCTTCATCTTTATTCTTTTTGTTCGTCTCTGTAGGTGTTCATAGCTAATCCAGCTGGTTACCCTCTTGACATAGGTGGAGCTACTCCTTTTGCAGGGTCAGTCTTCCAGACAGCAATCAGAAGAACTTATTTCCTATCTGTGTCTAACATAGAGGGCATAAACTCGTCATTTTGCTGCTTTAGTGCATCTCTTTCATAACAAAAATGAATAACAAACAATCATGTCTGGTCTCGTCTCGTCATTATAAATTTATATTATATAAAAACATTGTGCCCCTCACTTTCAGTCTGGTCTCGTCTCGTCTTTGGTGCCCCTCGTCTGGTCTCGTCTCGTCGTTAGTGCCCATAATAATATATATATATATATATATATATATATATATATATATATATTTATATATATATATATATATATATATATATATATATATATATATATATATATATATTCTCACTTTCCCAAAATGTCTGGTCTCGTCTCGTCGTTATAATATTATTATTGTGCCCCTCACTTTCAGTCTATTGTTTATGTGAATAGTGTATAATTTAGGATGTATGTACAAAGTCTCGTCTTTTTGATATTGTGGAGATAAATAAATTTGTTTACGTCAAACCCATTCATGATTTTAATTTTATATAGTAGTCTTCGCCCCTCACTTTCCAGTCTGGTCTCGTCTCTCTCGTCGTTAGTGCCCTCACTTTCAGTCTGGTCTCGTCTCGTCGTTAGTGCCCCTCACTTTTTCAGTCTGGTCTCTCTCGTCATTAGTGCCCCTCACTTTCAGTCTGGTCTCGTCTCGTCTTTAGTGCCCCTCACTTTCAGTCTGGTCTCGTCTCGTCTTTAGTGCCCCCTCACTTCAGTCTGGTCTCGTCTCTTAGTCTCCAGTCTGGTCTCGTCTCGTCTTTAGTGCCCCTCCCTTTCAGTCTCAAAACCTGGTCTCGTTTCTCGTCGTTTTTTTAATAACTTGTGCCCCTCACTTTTCTTCTTCTTCTTCTTCTTCTTCTTTCTTCTTTCTTCTTCTTCTTCTTCTTCTTCTTCTTTTTCTTCTTCTTCTTCTTCTTCTTCTTCTTCTTCTTCTTCTTCTTCTTCTTCTTCTTCTTCTTCTTCTTCTTCTTCTTCTTCTTCTTCTTTCTTCTTCTTCTTCTTCTTCTTCTTCTTCTTCTTCTTCTTCTTCTTCTTCTTCTTCTTCTTCTTCTTCTTTAGTCTGGTCTCGTCTCGTCGTTAGTGCTCCTCACTTTCTAGTCTGGTCTCGTCTCTCGTCTTTAGTGCCCTCACTTTCAGTCTGGTCTCGTCTCGTCATTAGTGCTCGGTCTCGTCTCGTCGTTAGTGCCCTCACTTTCAGTCTGGTCTCGTCTCGTCGTTAGTGCCCCTCACTTTCAGTCTGGTCTCGTCTCGTCGTTAGTGCCCCTCACTTTCAGTCTGGTCTCGTCTCGTCATTAGTGCTCCTCACTTTCAGTCTGGTCTCGTCTCGTTAGTCCCCTCACTTTCAGTCTGGTCTCGTCCTTTAGTCGTTAGTCTCTCGTCGTTAGTTCCCCTCACTTTCAGTCTGGTCTCGTCTCGTCTTTAGTGCCCCTCACTTTCAGTCTGGTCTCGTCTCGTCTTTTAGTGCCCCTCACTTTCAGTCTGGTCTCGTCTCGTCGTTAGTGCCCCTCACTTTCAGTCTGGTCTCGTCTCGTCGTTAGTGCCCCTCACTTTCAGTCTGGTCTCGTCTCGTCGTTAGTGCCCCTCAGTCTTTCAGTCTGGTCTCGTCTCGTCGTTAGTGCCCCTCACTTTCAGTCTGGTCTCGTCTCGTCGTTAGTGCCCCTCACTTTCAGTCTGGTCTCGTCTCGTCGTTAGTGCCCTCACTTTCAGTCTGGTCTCGTCTCGTCGTTGGTGCCCCTCACTTTCAATCTGGTTCTCGTCTCGTCTTTAACTCAGTCTGGTCTCGTCTCGTCTTTAGTGCCCCTCACTTTCAGTCTGGTCTCGTCTCGTCTTTAGTGCCCCTCACTTTCAGTCTGGTGGTCTCGTCTTTGGTGTATCCTCAAGTCTGGTTAGTCTCAAGTCGTTCGTCTCGTCAGTGCCCCTCACTTTCAGTCTGAGTTGGTCGTCTCGTCGTTGGTCCTTACCCCAGCCCCTCAAGACGTTGATAATCTGGTTCAAGACTCGTCGTTAGTCTGGTCCCCTCAGTATCAAGACTGTGAGTCGGGTCGTTAGTGTATCAAGACGTGAGTCGGGAGTTGGTCTCGTCTGTCTTTAATTTTCATTTCAGTCTGGTCTCGTCTCGTCGTTGAGTCAGGTCTCGTTGTGTCACTTTTAATCTGGTTTCGTCTCGTCTTGACTCGTCAGGTATCAAGTCGTTACAACTTGTCTCCGTCTGTAGTCTGGTCGTCAAGACGTGAGTCGGGTTGGTATCAAGATCAAGAGCAGAAGTTGGTATCTGTATCATGAGTCGGGAGTTGGTATCAAGACGAGAGTCAAGAGTTGGTATCAGTCTGACGGGAGTCAAGTCGGTATCAAGACTTTCAGTCTGGTTGGTATCAAGACGTGAGTTTCGTCGTCGTTGGTATCAAGACAGGAGTCACTTTTAATCTGAGTTGGTATCAAGACGTCTCGAGTCAAGTTTCGTTGGTATCCAAGATCTGGTTTCGTCAAGAGTTGGTATCTTTTAATCTGACTCGTCAGAAGTCAACGTTGGTATCAAGACGGGAGTCAAGAGTTGGTATCATGACGAGAGTCGAGAGTTGATATCAAGACGAGAGTCAAGAGTTGGTGTCAAGACGAGAGTCAGAAGTTAGTATCAAGACGGGGAGTCAAGAGTTGGTGTCAAGACGAGAGTCGAGAGTTGAGTTGGTATCAAGACGAGAGTCGAGAGTTGGTATCAAAACTAGGAGTCAAGAGTTGGTATCAAGACTAGAGTCGAGTCAGTTGGTATCATGACGAAGTCAAGAGTTGGTATCAAGACTAGAGTCGAGAGTTGGTATCAAGACTAGAGTCGAGGGTTGGTATCAAGACTAGAGTCGAGAGTTGGTATCGGTGAAGAGTCAAGAGTTGGTATCAAGACGAGAGTCAGAGTTGGTATCAAAACTAGAAGTCGAGAGTTGGTATCAAGACTAGAGTCGAGTTAATATCAAGACTAGAGTCGAGGGTTGGTATCAAGACTAAGAGTCAAAGAGTTGGTATCAAGACTAGAGTTGAGAGTTGGTATCAAGACCCTAGGGTCGAGGTTGGTATCAAGACTAGAGTCGAGTTGGTATCAAGACTAGAGTCAGAGTTGGTATCAAGACTAGAGTCGAGAGTTAGTATCAAGACTAGAGTCGAGGTCAGTTGGTATCAAGACTAAGTCGAGAGTTTGTATCCAGACTAGAGTCGAGAGTTGGTATCAAGACTAGAGTCGAGAGTTGGTATCAAGACTAGAGTCGAGAGTTGGTATCAAGACTAGAGTCAAGAGTTGGTGTTCATCACCTCTGGCCTTGAGACCGTGGTAGGATTCGAATAAAGCGGCTCGGTATCAGCCTCGAGTTGGTATTAAGTCATTGGTATCAAGACTAATGGCTCGAATAGCCCATCACCTCTGGCCCCCCAGGTCTAAAACCATATTCAGGCGAGTAATGGCTCGACTTAAATAGGCCCTAGCCATGAATTGATCATTTATGGATGGAAACTTTTGTGAATTAAAAAAAAGAGATTTATTATTCAGTTTCTTTGGATCACAATGCTAATGAATGAACGAATGAAGAAAGTGACGTCATAGTTTTGTTCTTTCTATTATGTTTCCATATCTTTTTTACGTGTAATGTCCATCCATTTCGTTCCCTGTTTCCAAGCCCAAAAAAAAGACTATCACAAACCCCGAAACAAATACATGGTTCAAAAACAAAATCGTGAGAAGAAACAAATCACTGAAAACAAGCTGATCATGGCCAATGCTGAAATCTGCTCAGAAGAACTACCCACTGTGAAAAATTAAAGTTCTGTTAAGGCATTACGGCCAAACAGCCGGAGCGTATCCCAGTTTCTGTAGCGCGAAGCAGAATAGATGATAACAATCCCTCTGGACAGGACGCTAGTGTGACGCGGGTTTTTTATATACTCCTAAACCAGTGCTGGTACACATTTTGTACCTGGGTAGAGTGGGGAAAAAGTGTGTTGAATGTCTTTCCCAAGAAGACAACCGGACTTGGCGTTGCTAGGACTCGAACTCTAGGACCTCATGATCGCCAGTTCGGCACAACCTAACCGTTTGGCCACCGACACTACACGACTGCAGTGTAGTACAAACAAGCCAAACCAATAAATCAACAAACCAATGCTTTGGTGGGGTCGATCACCCAAACCAGAAGCATCATAAGCATCTCTCTGCTGGTTGATAATGTCAGTGACGAAAGAATTTAACCCAAACTAAACACATCGACATCTCTCTGTAGTTTGATAATGTTAGTGACAGAAAGAATTTAACCCAAACCAAACACATCATGAAATCTCTCTGCTGGTTGATAATGTCAGTGACAGAAAGAATCTAAACCAAAACCAAACACATCATGACATCTCTCTGCTGGTTGATAATGTCGGTGACAAAAGAATTTAACCCAAACCAAGCACATCATGACATCTCTGCTTTGATAATGTCAGTGACAGAAAGAATTTAACCCAAACCAAGCACATCATGACATCTCTGCTTTGATAATGTCAGTGACAGAAAATTTAACCCAAACCAAACACATCATGACATTTCTCTGCTGGTTGATAATGTCAGTGACGAAAGAATTTAACTAGAAAAGGCAAACATCATGATCTCTCTGCTGGTTGATAATGTCGGTGACAGAAGATTTAGCTTAAACCAAACGTCATGACATCTCTCTGCTTTGATAATGTCAGTGACAGAAAGAATTTAACCCAAACCAAACACATCATGACATCTCTCTGCTGGTTGATAATGTCAGTGACAGAAAGAATTTAACCCAAACCAAACACATCATGACATCTCTCTGGTTGATAATGTCAGTGCTGACATCTGTTGATAATGTCCCAGTGACAGAAAGAATTTAACCTAAACCAAACACATCATGACATCTCTCTGCTGGTTGATAATGTCAGTGACAGAAAGAATTAAACCAAACCAAACACATCATGACATCTCTCTGCTGGTTGATAATGTCAGTGACAGAAAGAATTTAACCCAAACCAAGCACATCATGACATCTCTCTGCTTTGATAATGTCAGTGACAGAAAGAATTTAACCCAAACCAAACACATCATGACATTCTCTGCTTTGATAATGTCAGTGACAGAAAGGATTTAACCCAAACCAAACACATCATGACATCTCTCTGCTGGTTGATAATGTCAGTGACAGAAAGAATTTAACCCAAACCAAACACATCATGACATCTCTCTGCTGGTTGATAATGTCAGTGACAGAAAGAATTTAACCATCAAACCAAACCAAACACATCATGACAAACATCATCTCTCTCTGCTGGTTGATAATGTCAGTGACAGAAAGAATTTAACCCAAACCAAACACATCATCTGCTGACATCTGACATCTCTGCTTTGATAATGTCAGTGACAGAAAGAATTTAACCCAAACCAAGCACATCATGACATCTGCTTTGATAATGTCAGTGACAGAAAGGATTTAACCCAAAACCAAACACATCATGACATATCTGTCTGCTGGTTGATAATGTCAGTGACAGAAAGAATTTAACCAAACCAAGCACATCATGACATCTCTCTGCTTTGATAATGTCAGTGACAGAAAGAATTTAACCCAAACCAAACACATCATGACATTTCTCTGCTGGTTGATAATGTCAGTGACAGAAAGAATTTAACCCAAACCAAACACATCATGACATCTCTCTGCTGGTTGATAATGTCAGTGACAGAAAGGATTTAACCCAAACCAAACACATCATGACATCTCTCTGCTGGTTGATAATGTCAGTGACAGAAAGAATTTAACCCAAAACCAAAACACATCATGACATCTCTCAGCTGGTTGATAATGTCGGTGACAGAAAAATTTAACCCAAACCAAACACATCATGACATTTCTCTGCTGGTTGATAATGTCAGTGACAGAAAGAATGTAAAACTATTGTTGGACAGATCTTCTTAGGGCTATCGACTATGATGCAGCCATAACAAATTTGCCACAACTTTTGCTCAACTAACGAGACACATGTCGACGAAACTAAACGTATATAGAGAAAATAAAACAACATTTGCTATAAGACAATGAAAACAACCCCAACAACTTGAAACAAAGTGTACTGAGATAAGGGGACCAAAAAACCTCTCTGCTGTCTTTGTTGGACTTCAAATTGAAATATCAAAATATGTTTACACCTCGAACTGCATGTTTATTCTGTCGTTTTCTGTTCTATGTTTTATTGAACATTAAAGGATATGAATGAATGAATGAAGGAAATGATAAAATAAATGTATAAAAAGGAATGTCCACAAGATGACTGCCATAAAGACGGCCATTTTATGTGCACTAGTCTGGGTGACATCGGTGGCCGAGTAGTTAGGCTACCGCATTGTGGATCATGAGCCTCGGTCCCAGGTTCGAATCCCAGCTAGCTAAACCCGACGTCGTGTTCGCACTCGACCCAGGTGCAAATCTGTAGACCTACAAGCACTAACTTGAGAGAAAACCTGCGTTAGACTGGCGTCCTGTGCAGGCGGTGATTGATATTCCTGTTCTGCTTCCCACTATAAGAACCGAGAGACACTTTGTTTCTATGGCCAGTAAT
>JAXRKP010000361.1:72500-80000 GCA_037039925.1 Doris montereyensis | reverse complement strand
AACCACCATTTACAATGTTGCACTCTTAGGAAAACACCAGACACAATGCCCTCTTAGGAAAACCACCATTTACAATGTTGTACTCTTAGGAAAACCACCATTTACAATGTTGCATTCTTAGGAAAACCTCCATTTACAATGTTGCCCTCTTAGGAAAACCATTTACAATGTTGCATTCTTAGGAAAACCTCCATTTACATGTTGTCCTCTTAGGAAAACCACCATTTACAATGTTGTACTCTTAGGAAAACCTCCTGCATTTACAATGTTGTCCTTGGGAAAACCTCCATTTGACCAATGTTGTGCTCTTGGGAAAACCACCATTTACAATGTTGCCCTCTTAGGAAAACCACCATTTACAATGTTGCCCTCTTAGGAAAACCACCATTTACAATGTTGCCCTCTTAGGAAAACTACCATTTGTGAAAATGTTGCATTCTTAGGAAAACCTCATTTACAATGTTGTCCTCTTAAACCTACATTTACAATGTTGCCCTCTTAGGAAAACCACCATTTACAATGTTGCATTCTTAGGAAAACCACCATTTGCAATGTTGCGTCTTAGGAAAACCACCATTTGCAATGTTGCACTCTTGGGAAAACCACCATTTACAATGTTGCACTCTTAGGAGAACCACCATTTGCAATGTTGCACTCTTAGGAAAACCACCATTTGCAATGTTGCACTCTTAAAAAAATTTGCAATGTTGCACTCTTAGGAAAACCAAAAAATTCTTAGGAAAAACCATTTACAATGTTGCATTCTTAGGAAAACCACCATTTACAATGTTGCACTCTTAGGAAAACCACCATTTACAATGTTGCACTCTTAGGAAAACCACCATTTACAATGTTGCACTCTAAGGAAAACCACCATTTACAATGTTGCACTCTTAGGAAAACCACCATTTACAATGTTGCACTCTTAGGAAAACACCATTTGCAATGTTGCACTCTTAGGAAAACCACCATTTGCAACGTTGCACTCTTAGGAAAACCACCATTTACAATGTTGCACTCTTAGGAAAACCACATTTGCAATGTTGCACTCTTAGGAAAACCACCATTTGCAATGTTGCACTCTTAGGAAAACCACCATTTACAATGTTGCATTCTTAGGAAAACCACCATTTACAATGTTGCACTCTTAGGAAAACCACCATTTACAATGTTGCACTCTTAGGAAAACCACCATTTTCAATGTTGCCCTCTTAGGAAAACCCCCATTTACAATGTTGCCCTCTTAGGAAAAACCACCATTTACAATATTGTCCTCTTAGGAAAACCACCATTTACAAATGTTGTCCTCTTAAACCTCCATTTACAATGTTTGCCCTCTTAGGAAAAACCACCATTTACAATGTTGCACTCTTAGGAAAACCACAATTTACAATGTTTACTCTCTACAGGAAAACCACCATTTACAATGTTGCATTCTTAGGAAAACCACCATTTACAATGTTTGCCCTCTTAGGGAAAACCACCATTTACAATGTTGCCTCTTAGGAAAACCATTTGCAATGTTGCACTCTTAGGAAAACCACCATTGCAATGTGCACTCTTAGGAAAATACCATTTGCAATGTTGCACTCTTAGGAAAACCACCATTTACAATGTTGCACTCTTGAGAAAACCATTTGCAATGGTGCTGCTCTTAGAAAACCACCATTTGCAATGGTGCACTCTTAGGAAAACCACCATTTACAATGTTGCACTCTTAGGGAAAACCACCATTTACAATGTTGCACTCTTAGAAAACCATTTACAATGTTGCACTCTTAGGAAAACCACCATTTACAATGTTGCACTCTTAGGAAAACCACTATTTACAATGCTGCACTCTTAGGAAAACCACCATTTACAATGTTGCACTCTTAGAAAACCACCATTTACAATGTTGCACTCTTAGGAAAACCACCATTTACAATGTTGCACTCTTAGGAAAACCACCATTTGCAATGTTGCACTCTGAGGAAACCACCATTTGCAATGTTGCACTCTTAGGAAACCACCATTTGCACAAGTTGTTTTCTAGGAAAACCACCATCTGCAATGTTGCACTCTTAGGAAAACCACCATTTGCAATGTTGCACTCTTAGGAAAACCACCATTTACAATGTTGCACTCTTAGGAAAACCACCATTTACAATGTACTGCTCTTAGGAAAATCCCTGCATTTACAATATTTTCTTTAGGAAAACCACCATTTACAATGTTGCACTCTTAGGAAAACCACCATTTACAATGTTGCACTCTAAGGAAAACCACCATTTTCAATGTTGCCCTCTTAGGGAAAACCACCATTTACAATGTTGCCCTCTTAAGGAAAACCACCATTTACAATGTTGCCCTCTTAGGAAAACCACCATTTACAATGTTGCCCTCTTAGGAAAACCACCATTTACAATGTTGCCCTCATTAGGAAACCACCATTTACAATGTTGCCCTCTTAGGAAAACCACCATTTACAATGTTGTCCTCTTAGGAAAACCACCATTTACAATGTTGCCCTCTTAGGAAAACCACCATTTACAATGTTGCACTCTTTAGGAAAAACCACAATTTACAATGTTGCCCTCTTAGGAAAACCACAATTTTACACAACTACACAAAATAATACAACATTCAGCCTTAAGAACACTGGAAACCAAAATGGAGACACATGCATATCAGTGCAACTGAAAACAGAAAGAAGTTTATTTTCTAAAACAAAAAACAAACTTTGGGACACAATCAAGACACACCGGACATGTTACGAAACAAATAATCATCACTGGAGGTTCTTTAGAATCAACATTATGTCAAAATACACAGTATAGGGCAATCGTCTTTATTGACTGTGAGACGATTCTACTACTATTACTACTACTGCTACTACTACTACTACTACTACTACTACTACTACTAATACTACTACTACTACTACTACTACTACTACTACTACTACTACTACTACTACTACTACTACTACTATTACTACTACTACTACTACTACTACTACTACTACTTCTACTGTTACTACTACTACTACTACTACTACTACTACTACTACTACTAATACTACTACTACTACTACTACTAATACTACTACTACTAATACTACTACTACTACTACTAGTGTATTATTGTAAAACACTGAAATCATCAAATTTTCCTGGACAAAGTTGACGAGTATGAATAATCACTAATTCGTCTTCCTTTGAACGTTGTCATGGTAACAAGGGTTATAAACACAGCAACAACATGATCTAGCACAACTATCTTCACATCCGTAGGTGGTTTCAATATGCATGCATTATATTTTACTTCATGGATGTAATATTTTATTGAGTGTTTTCTCTTCCTTTATCTTGTGAAATTCAAATTCAATGCCTCGACAAGCTCCATCCACATGAGACTTTGAGCAGTTCAATAGGTAAGTACATTTTAAGTTCTTAGCTTGTTTCTTCACCATGTTCAGTAGAGTGAGATCGTTTTTATTGAGGCTGTCGGTTTAATTGATTTCGCTTTACCCACATGTACAACTAAGGTGATCTTGGGGGGGGGGGGTTGGGGAGTGTATACAGGATTGATAAAAATGTTGTGAGCTGCACACGGGACCTCCTTTTTCTTTATTGTCTGTCTCCAGTGGGACTAGGTGAAGACTAAGGCCGACACCTTGACACACTTAACTACCGAGTCGCCCTGCTGTTAGCGGTCTTATATTTTTAGATGCTTCTTTTAAAAGAACAAAATGTATCAGATTATTCGTTCTTTGAATTTTTGAAATTGTCTTCCAGTTTTTCTTGCACTTGCAGTTTTTTCTTGCACTTGTAGTTTTTCTTGCACTTGCAGTTTTTCTTGCACTTGTAGTTTTTCTTTGCTTCCGAGCAAATGAATAATCAATTTTGAATCGCTATGTCTGTCCTCAGAAAGAAGGGACACCGTTATCGACAAGGAGACTACACACTCAGTAAGTACTTATACAAACAAGAGTCAGCATGCATTATGTCTCTTAGCTCAGCTACTTCTTATTATTTAGTGAAGGAAATGACATTAGTAATCATTGAAGCCCCATATGAACAAAGACGAGACAAATACAAGGCATAGACAGAGAAAAAAAAATCCCCCCCCCCCCCCATGGGGATCGAGCCTACAACCTCTGCGTCGGCACCCATCGCCTTGCCATTAACATAAAGCGTGCTGCTAGCCGAGCCAAGTACACACTTTGTGCCTATGTGGGATTTAATATTATTCAACGTCGTTGCCTTCACTTTCCACATGTCCCCTGTCTCACTTTGTGCCTATGTAGGTTTTAATATTATTCAACGTCATTGCCTTCACTTTCCACATGTCCCCTGTCTCTCACTTTGTGCCTATGTGGGATTTAATATTATTCAACGTCATTGTTCCTTCACTTTCCACATGTCCCCCTGTCTCTCACTTTGTGCCTATGTGGGATTTAATATTATTCAACGTCATTGCCTTCACTTTCCACATGTCCCCTGTCTCACTTTGTGCCTATGTGGGATTTAATATTATTCAACGTCATTGCCTTCACTTTCCACATGTCCCCTCTCTCTCCACTTTGCCTTCACTTTCCACATGTCCTGTCACACTTTGTGCCTATGTGGATTTAATATTATTCAACGTCATTGCCTTCACTTTCCACATGTCCCCTGTCACACTTTGTGCCTATGTGGGATTTAATATTATTCAACGTCATTTGCCTTCACTTTCCACATGTCCCCTGTCCTGGCTCTTTGTGCCTATGGATTTAATATTATTCAACGTCATTGCCTTCACTTTCCACATGTCCCCTGTCTCTCACTTTTTGCTTTTTTCACATTGCCTTATTATTCCCCCTGTCTCTTTTCAACAACGGGCTTTCAACATCAAACGGTTGTGATTACAATCAGTAATATTCTCCATTTCCTCAAATTGTTGTGATTACAATAAGTGATATTCTCCATTTCCTCAAATTGTTGTGATTACAATAAGTGATATTCTCCATTTCCTCAAATTGTTGTGATTACAATCAGTAATATTCTCCATTTCATCAAATTGTTGTAATTACAATAAGTAATTGTACTATTTTTCGTTTACTTGGAATATTTGTTATGAAATTTTGCAAAAGTGTGATGTCAGAAGAACAATAGAAAGGAGGGAGAAAGAAAGAAAAAGATGGTGATAATATGAAGAAAAAGTAGAAGGGATTGAAGAATACAAATAAAACCGAGAAATGAAAGGTTAAAAAAAAAGAAGAAGAAAAAAGAAAAATATTCAAATAAATAAGTAATAAAAGGCAAGAGAGAGAAACGAGAGAGAGACACAACACAAAACCAAAAACAAGGAAAAAAAGGAAAGGAGAGGTATGCAAATGGGAAACAAGAAGGGAAGAATAGAACAAAGGAAGAAGAGAACAAAGGAAGAATAGAACAGATGAAGAATAGAACAAATGAAGAAGAGAACAAAGGAAGAAGAGAACAAGGGAAGAAGAGAACAAAGGAAGAATAGAACAAAGGAAAAAGAGAACAAAGGAAGAATAGAACAAAGGAAGAAGAGAACAAAGGAAGAAGAGAACAAAGGAAGAAGAGAACAAAGGAAGAATAGAACAAAGGAAGAATAGAACAAAGGAAGAATAGAACAAGGAAGAATAGAACAAAGGAAGAAGAGAACAAGGAAGAAGAGAACAAGGGAAGAAGAGAACAAAGGAAGAATAGAACAAAGGAAAAGAAAACAAAGGAAGAAGAGAACAAAGGAAGAATAGAACAAAGGAGGAATAGAACAAAGGAAGAAGAGAACAAGGAAGAAGAGAACAAGGAAGAAGAGAACAAAGGAAGAATAGAACAAAGGAAAAAGAGAACAAAGGAAGAATAGAACAAAGGAAAAAGAGAACAAAGGAAGAAGACAACAAAGGAAGAAGAGAACAAAGGAAGAAGAGAACAAAGGAAGAATAGAACAAAGGAAGAATAGGCAAAGGAAGAATAGAACAAGGAAGAATAGAACAAAGGAAGAAGAGAACAAAGGAAGAAGAGAACAAGGGACGAAGAGAACAAAGGAATAAGAGAACTAGGGAATAGGAGAACAAAGGAAGAAGGGAACAAGGGAAGAAGGGAACAAAGGAATAAGAGAACAAGGGAATAAAAGAACAAAGAAAGAAGAGAACAAAGGAAGAAGAGGACAAAGGAACAAGAGAACAAAGGAAGAAAAGAACAAAGGAAGAAGGGAACAAGGGAAGAAGAGAAAAAGGAATAAGAGAACAAGGGAATAAGAGAACAAAGGAAGAAGAGAACAAAGGAAGAAGAGGACAAACGAAGAAGAGAACAAAGGAAGAAAAGAACAAAGGAAGAAGGGAACAAGACTAGGACTATACCAACGAAGCAAAAAATACAATAAAGATACGAAAAGTGTACAAATGTATGGATTCAATTAAGAGGATACAGCAAATGACTATATGAAAAGTGTACAAATGTATGGATTCAATTAAGAATACAAAGCCAATGACTTATATGAAAAGTGTACAAATGTATGGATTCAATTAAGAATACAAAGCAAATGACTTATATGAAAAGTGTACAAATGTATGGATTCAATTAAGAATACAAAGCAAATGACTTATATAAAAAGTGTACAAATGTATGGATTCAATTAAGAATACAAAGCAAATGACTTATATGAAAAGTGTACAAATGTATGGATTCAATTAAGAGGATAAAGCAAATGACTTATATGAAAAGTCAAATCTTAAGGCAAGAGCAGATTGATGATTTTGATGCTTTTCCTAAACATCGAAAAACATAGCCTTAGGAATCAGGCCGTATTCTATCATTTTCTATGGATGTACTCCCATAGTCGGGCACATACTATCACTATCCCTGACTCTTCACCATAGCCCCTCCCACTCCATCTGCTCCACCACCACTCATCCCCCACCCCCGAAAAAAAAAAATGTCCACACTCACCCCACCCCTCCCCTCCTCCTTATCCTAGGCATAGTTGGGTCCCGGCAGTTCATCCCCTTGTGCTTGTCTATGGTAGTCCTCTTCATTCTCTTATCTTTGCAAGCTTCTCCCCTTGATACTAAACCCTTCATCGCTATCGGATTTGAATATGCGCACTGATTCATACTATTTATGGATTACAGCCTGGTTGCTAAGGCTGTGTATTTTCCTATGTTTAATATCGTTCATGATCTCAGGAACAACAAATAAAATGTCTTCTACTTTCACTTTCAGACTGTAAAAATGCAATTATTGATATGGCCATTGTTTTGGACTCGTCAAGATCAATTGACGAACCAGATTTTCATAAAGGCCGAGCGTTTCTGCAAAGTTTCCTCAGTGGGTTCACTATTGACGGAAGGCGTGAAAAGCACCAGAGTCAGCCTGATTGCATATGCTGAGGGATTATACACACAGGTAAAGTGTTTCAGAGTTATACACACAGGTAAAGTGTGTCAGAATTAGAAACACAGGTAAAGAGTTTTAGGATTAGAAACGCAGGTAAAGTGTTTTAGGA
>JAXRKP010000361.1:60000-65000 GCA_037039925.1 Doris montereyensis | reverse complement strand
AGAGATTTGATTTGATTTACCCACGTCAACAACTAGAGATTTGATTTGATTTACCCACGTGTACAACTAGGGGATTTTGGTAGGATTTTTAATTTTGCCCAGATTGCCTTATAAATAGCTAGGGGATCTTTAACGTGCACAGTGTGTTGTGATCTGCAGACGGAACCTCCTTTTTATCGTCCGTCTCCCATGGGACTAGGTATCGATCCACCTTCCTGGACAAGGGGGGTAGATTTTGCTCGAAAAAAAATTGAGAAAACTGCTCAACAGTTTGCGGTGCTCAAAACCACTACCTTTTGGTTGAGAGGCCGCACCTTTCCTCTGGACTACCGAGTACCAACACCTAGAGTGTAGTGGCATTGGCGGGGGGGGAGTTGGTCAAGGTACAAAATTAGTTGCGAAAGGGAGGAAATATATCTTGTATCTCTCCCTTCGGCATGTGACATTTGAGTGCGTCATTTGAATGGTGTGCCTAAGTCACATTTACGACAAACCATGTGTATTTTTAGATAAAAATACCAATTAAATCATGAGCTTTGGGCAATGTTGACCTTGGAAATTCCAAATTTCAAATAGTCGTAAACGTGACGTATTTTCCCACTTTTCAGGAAGCATGATTTCCTTTTTTCCAAGAATTTTCTCTCTGTCTCGTTTTTCACGAAGATGGACAATATTGAAATGACCCCTTCATTTCAATCTGTGATCTTAATGGTGAGGTGGAATTCATTAATACTAATATAGTAATAGTAATCACAGAGCATTTTTATAGCGCCTTTCGACGAAACCTCAAGGCGCTTTATAATACAAGTTGAATTATACTTCATAAAGATTAATTCAAATTTCAATGCTGCATTCCAAACACACTCACACTAATAAGGTATCATTAAAATTAGGCATACATTTCAATTGAATCATTTACATACGGTATTTTCTAAAAAGGCGTGTTTATAGCAGTTCCTTTTTTAAAGATTTCAAGACTGGTTGCAAGTTTCGCAGATGGCAGACCCCTACCTCCAGAGACCAGGAGGAATTGGGCAATAATCAATCAAGATAGTGAAATCAGTGACATTGGAATGAAACTCGTCACTTTATGGGAATCAATAGATAGTGAAATCAGTGACATGGAAATGAAACTCGTCACTTTATGGGAATCGATAGATAGTGAAATCAGTGACATTGGAATGAAACTCGTCACTTTATGGGAATCGATAGATAGGAAAGCAGTGACATTGGAATGAAACTCGTCACTTTATGGGAATCAAAAGATAGTGAAATCAGTGACATTGGAATGAAACTCGTCACTTTATGTGAATCAATAGATAGTGAAAGCAGTGACATTGAAATGAAACTCGTCACTTTATGGGAATCGATAGATAGTGAAATCAGTGAAATTGAAATGAAACTCGTCACTTTATGGGAATCAATAGATAGTGAAATCAGTGACATTGGAATGAAACTCGTCACTTTATGGGAATCGATTGAAAAATAATATCTCGTTTTGGAGCAAAATCTATCCCGTCCTCCCTCCCCTCCCCCCTTCCAGGTATGTGGATCGACAGGTAAGGAGATCCCTGTGCAGATCACGATACTCTGTGTACGTTAAAGATCCCTTAGCTGTTTACAGGGCAGTCCAGGACAAATTAAAAATCCTACCCAAAACCCTGAGATGACCTAGTTGACCTGGCAATTACTGAGACAGTCATTAAAAGAGAATACCTGACAAGATCACAGGTATAATTCAAAGCCTCAACCAGGTACGTACCTGACCGTGTGGATAACTGGTGGGGTGGAAATCTCAACGACACCATGTCATTAAAAACGGGGCTAAAATAACGACGTTGTTTGCTATCTCCATGCCTATTCTGTCAGCAGCCCATTTGATACTCGAGGTGTCAACCGAAAAAAAAAACACACACGGCTCCCTTCCCACACCCCCACTACACACACAGAGGACAAAAATCCCTTACGACGCAACAAGAAGAACAAAAGAAGAAGAAAAAACCCAAAACACAAAGGCAACAAGAAGATACAATAAAGAAATCTCAACTATCCTAGCTATCGTTTTCAAAATTAATAAAAAAATAGTTTGCTGCGTACAAAAAAATATATTATGATGGCCTTCAGACATTCATCGATCAAGATTCTTTGTATCTAGACTGTAACAGTAATTTGTGTGATTTTAAACAAAGCAATGCCTTTGTCTCACCCCTCTCCTGATAATTGACAAATGAAGAGGTCAGTTCAATAATGTGCCTGTGTCCATTTTCGTATAAAACATGACAGAGAGATAACCCTGGGGATTAAAAGGAAATCGTGCTTTCTGAAAAGTTCAGTGTGAAAATGATATTATGAAGAAAATACACCACGTTTACACCCGTTTGGAACTTGGAATTCCCAAAGCCAATAGTGCCAAAGTCCATGGTTTTTGGCATTTTTCTCCAAATGGTGTCATTGTGACTTAGGCACATCATTGCAATGAGCTCCTTCAATTACCAAAGCCAACGCAAGCTATTGAAATGACTCATTCAATTGTCCGATGACAAACAAACAAAACCAACGTATGTCTTTCCAGTTGATGTCAACTTCGTCTTCAGCCCCTGTGATCTCGATCTGGACGTCACCAGGTGGGCAACTGCTCTGATGAACAACACGGCCAAGGTCCAAGATTATATTAAGGAATTTAAGGTAACAAAACTCTATGATATAGTAATAGTAATGTCATGTTAGTCACCTGATGTCCATTTAACATCTATCTGACAATGAATACAATGATTATCTATCTATCTATCTATCTATCTATCTATCTATCTATCTATCTATCTATCTATCTATCTATCTATCTATCTATATATCTATCTATATATCTATCTATATATCTATCTGTCGACACATCTATCTATCTACCTATCTATCTATCTATCTATCTATCTATCTATCTATCTATCTATCTATATATCTATGTACATTTCTATATATCTAATTATCTATCTATCTATATATCTATCTATCTACCTATAAATCTAATCTAACTATACCTCTATCTATGTTCTATCTATCTATCTATCTATCTATCTGTCTATCTATCGATCTATCTATCTACACATCTATCTATCTACCTAACTATCTATCTTTCTATCTATCTATCTATCTATATATCTATCTATCTATCTATCTATCTATCTATCTACCTATATATCTATCTATATATCTTTCTATATATCTCATTATCTATCTATCTATCTATCTATCTATCTATCTATCTACATATCCATCTAATCCAACTATCTCTCTATCTATGTTATATCTATCTATCTATCTATCTATCTATCTATCTATCTATCTATCTATCTATCTTTCTATCTATCTATCTATCTATCTATCTATCTATCTATTTATTTATCTATCTATCTATTTATCTATCTATCTACCTATCCATCTAATCCAACTATCTCTCTATCTATGTTCTATCTATCTATCTATCTATTTATCTATCTATCTATCTATCTATCTATCTATCTATCTATCTATCTATCTATCTATCTATCTTTTTATCTATCTATCTATCTATCTATCTATTTATTTATCTATCTATCTATCTATCTATCTATATGTCAGTGTATCTATCTATCTATCTATCTATCTACCTATCCATCTAATCTCTCTATCTCTCTATCTATGTTCTATCTATCTCTATCTATCTATATATCTACCTATCTATCTAATCTATACATCTCTATCTATGTTCTATCTATCTATCTATCTATCTATCTATCTATCTACCTATCTATCTATCTATCTATCTATCTATCTATCTATCTATCTATCTATCTATCTATCTATCTATCTATCTATCTATCTATGTAATATATATATATGTATATATGCCTGCATGACGTATGTATGTATGTATGTATGTATGTAAGTATGTATGTATGTATGCATGTATGTATGTATGTATGTATGTATGTATGTATGTATGTATGTATGTATGTATGTATGTATGTATGTATGTATGTATATGTATGTATGTATGCACGTATGTACGTAAGTACGAATGCATGTTTCAGTCCATTTCTCCATTTCTCCATCTAGATTGCTGGCAAGTTTTTTTCTACAAACAATTTTAAAAGTAACATGTTGTCAGGCTAATCTAATTGCTTACAATTTAGTAATTCCCCCCCCCTCCGCCCCGCCCCCACACAACATTGGAAATATAAAAGAAAGAATTTAGTTGGTTGGACTGTATTCCCCCTGTTACGTCAATGAATAGTTTAGTACAGTAGTCTCCGCCCTAATGCACGGTCCACGGGTGACAAACAAATCGTGCATTTTGGTGAAGGTGCATTTTGACGAAAGTACATTTTGACGAAGGTGCATTTTGGCGAAGGTGCATTTTGACGGAGTCAGAGGCCACATCCCTTCTTTGCTGAACAGAAACACTTTCGTTTTGTAAGTTGTTTGTAATCGTTTGGTTATTTGTTTGTTCGTTGTTACTTGGTTTGAGGATACGACCCAAATTTAGGCATACCCTCATAGATTGTTCACTCTTCTCTCACTCAAAACTGCAGGAGGGGATGGGATGGGGGACACATTCGTAACTTGGGGGAATATGATTTTATTTGTTAACACGCGTGTCATTAAAGTGATGCAGGATCTTTCTCAGATTTTCTCCATGTGATAAAGAGATAAGAGAGAGAGAGAGAGAGAGAGAGAGAGAGAGAGAGAGAGAGAGAGAGAGAGAGAGAGAGAGAGAGAGAGAGAGAGAGAGAGAGAGAGAGAGAGAGAGAGAGAGAGAGAGAGAGAGAGAGAGAGAGAGAGAGAGAGAGAGAGAGAGAGAGAGAGAGAGAGAGAGAGAGAGAGCGCCGATTAGAGTGTCTTTCTAGTGGGCCGTTGTCGACGATGGAGTTGGGGGGGGAGGGCAGGCAGAGTGACAAAAGCCGATACAGCCAAGACTAGGCATTGTCGTGCGCATGTCTACACATAGTTAACACAGATCTAGA
>JAXRKP010000361.1:45000-55000 GCA_037039925.1 Doris montereyensis | reverse complement strand
TGTACCCCCCCCCGAAGTGACATGTTTGTTAAATTATCCCCCCCCCCCAAAGTGACATGTTTGTTAAATTATCCCCCCCAAAGTGACATGTTTGTTAAATTATCCCCCCCCCCCAAAGTGACATGTTTGTTAAATTATCCCCCCCCCCAAAAGTGACAATTTTGTTAAATTATCCCCCCCCCAAAGTGACATGTTTGTTAAATTATCCCCCCCCAAAGTGACATGTTTGTTAAATTGTACACCCCTTTCTCCCCCCAAAAAAAAAAAAAGAAAAAAGTTGTTATTATGTATTCGTGTGGTATTAGGCAGGATGGACTTGATGAGTGTCTAGTTGTATCAGAGGAGGACGATAATCTAGGAGATCTCATGTGGCTTTGCACATGTGAAACGACGAACCGTCTGTGGTTGGAAGTCAAAAAGTGTACCGGTAAGCCATTCCGACCGCCACCCTGGCAAACTGGAATTCTTACCTATACAAAATAAAGCCTATTCAGAAATAACCCTACAGCGCAGCGTGTTGTACCATAAACCTACTGACCAGTGTATTACAATAAACTTACTGACCAGTGTATTACAATAAACTTACTGACCAGTGTATTACAATAAACTTACTGACCAGTGTATTACAATAAACTTACTGACCAGTGTATTACAATAAACTTACTGACCAGTGTATTACAATAAACTTACTGACCAGTGTATTACAATAAACTTACTGACCAGTGTATTACAATAAACTTACTGACCAGTGTATTACAATAAACTTACTGACCAGTGTATTACAATAAACTTACTGACCAGTGTATTACAATAAACTTACTGACCAGTGTATTACAATAAACTTACTGACCAGTGTATTACAATAAACTTACTGACCAGTGTATTACAATAAACTTACTGACCAGTGTATTACAATAAACTTACTGACCAGTGTATAACAATAAACTTACTGACCAGTGTATTACAATAAACTTACTGACCAGTGTATTACAATAAACTTACTGACCAGTGTATAACAATAAACTTACTGACCAGTGTATTACAATAAACTTACTGACCAGTGTATAACAATAAACTTACTGACCAGTGTATAACAATAAACTTACTGACCAGTGTATAACAATAAACTTACTGACCAGTGTATTACAATAAACTTACTGACCAGTGTATTACAATAAACTTACTGACCAGTGTATTACAATAAACTTACTGACCAGTGTATTACAATAAACTTACTGACCAGTGTATTAGTCTAAAATGTAGAAGAGGAAAACATGAGAGAGGAAGCAAGTGTGGCTGTGTCCATACTTGCTCTCAGAATAAAATCACTCAGGCGTAGTAGTGGTCAACAGCAACTGTTACAGCCTGGCCAATATTGACGTCCAAGGCTAAAAGGTCATTCTACAAGTCGGACATGACCTCCTGGACAGTCTGACGCAGGATTTCACTCCCCAGCTAGTGATTGTACCCATTTACACCTGGGTAACAGCAACTGTTATATTATTATTATCATTATTATTATTATTATTATTATTATTATTATTATTATTATTATTATTATTATTATTTAAAGTCTTTTATTGAGGCTTTCATGAATCAAAAGGAATCTGTTAAATGGGGCTTCATAATAACTTATTATCATCATGAATGAATTGTCTAGCGGCTTGTTTTCTCAGAAAATCACCAGTGAGACGGCAAACACAGTGGTTTCACGTTGCCCCACCCCCATCCCCTCGAACCCCCACTCCCCATTGTCACATGCGAGATTCTGGAAGAGTAGACATTGAATCGAACTTCTCAAATTCACTTTCCATTCGAGACCATGCGTCACTGATGACCCCGTGTTCCAAATATTGGTGACACTGTGTGTGTGTGTTGGCCTTATAGACTTTATAGTTCAAGAAAGAAGATTAGCTTAAAAACAATGATTTTATGGTTAGTTTTTTGTTTGTTTAAAAACTGAGACCAAAATTAAGAATCCTTCTTTCTCGTGCGTTATTTTGTGTCGCAAAATCCAAATAGGAAGTAAAAACAAAACCCAAACCAAACACACATTTGAGCAACTTTTTGGGATTGTGAATTTTGCTCTAAGGTACTTTCATATCTCGTGACACGCGCGGAGTGGATTGATTCAGTGAGCGAACAATGGGGAGGGGGTGGGTTACTGCTGTAGTGAAATCCAAATCGTCATGAATCTGGAGGAGAAGGGGGCGGAGGGGGGGGTTCATTGATGATACTCCGACGTCACCTTGAGTCTACAATAATTAAGTCTTGAGCTCACAGCCATTGTGTAAATTCTTAGTAGATCCCAATGTGAACACTGGGAAACTGTGAAGTTGCTGCGTTTGCAGCCTAGAGCTGAAAACTCAATTAGGACTAGGTACTGTATTATACATGTATTATGAACTCATGACATAGCTCTTTCATCCTTGAATAAAAGAAAGGCATAGGATATTCCTATAAGTTCCTTCAAGACCGTTCCGACCCCAGGTTCAATAGCGTGAAGCGGAACAGGTGACAATAATGACGTCCTGATCAAGACGCTAGTCTGACGCAGGGTTTTACTCCCAAGCTAGTGCTTGTACCCATTCACACCTGGGTAGAGTGGGGAAAATGCGTGTTACGTGTCTTTCCCAAAGAACACAACGTCGGATCTGGCTTTCCAAGGATTCGAACTCGGGAACTCATGACTCCCCAGCTGGGCAGCCTAATCGCTCGGCCACCGACGTCATCATAGAATTTGCATGGAAGGCAAGAAATGGAATTGCAGAAGGGGAAAAGTATCGACAAAATATCCCAAAAGGACTAACAAAGATTACCTTATCTAATCTCATCTTATTTTATCTTATATCTTAAATCTCTATATTTCGTTTTTGATTTCAGGAACAGAATGATAATAACATGATGTACAGGAAGAAATAGAAAACTAAAATAGAGATGTTTTGATTCTCGATATCTCAACAAAATCAATTTTGTGGCTCTCTGCTTCGTTTGAGTTCACTCTTATACTTTCACAATTAATTTGTCCAGAATACAAACAATACATGAATTCATAAGTCCATATCAATAACAAATATCAACAGCCTTTTCTGTCATGTATTATTCTTATGTGGCCATTGTCCCAACGATCATAAAGAAGCTGGAGAGAAAAATTAAAGTGTTTATGTTGAGCTGGCAAGCATTAACAGGTCATTAATTCCATCATTTCCATCATTCATTGTCCCTTTCTATTTCTACGTCCATCAGACAATGAATGAATGAATGAGTCAATCAATAAATCAATCAATCCCTGCACAACGTAATTATTATCTTTTGAATGACTTACTAACGTCAATAAATCAATAAATGAATTCTTTGACATAGCATTAGATTCTTTTAAAAATGTTTTAAAGAAGAGAGAAACAAGAGGGGAAAAGCGAAACAAACTATTCAAGAACTTTTCAGATTCCGTACTCGTTAATTCATTTTCTCCGAGATGAATAGATCAATTAATAAGCAATACAATCGTTGACTGTGAATAGCTGTGTATTCTGGTTCTATACTAATCATAGCATTTATTTTCATTGTTCTAATCCCTGATAGATCTACCTGGCCCATAAATCTGCCTACACGCTGACAGCGACACGGAGCGGAGCTATTGTTTTACAAGGCAACACTGCTATCGAACAATCAGAAAACCTGATTTCTCTGATCCATCAAAAGCATTAATAGAAAGGTAAATGCATGCATTGATAAAAGCATACATGTGTCTCTCTGCTTTAGAACAATCACAGCACCTGCTTTATCTGAACCATACAAAGCATTTATAGAAAAATAAATGAATGCCTTGATAAAAGCATACATGAGTCTCTCTGCTACAGAGCAGTCACAACACCTACTACTCACTGAACCATACAAAACATTAATAGAAATGTAAATGAACGCATTGATAATAACATACCTGTGTTTCTCTGTTTCATGAAAGGTCACAACACCTGCTTTCTCTGAACCATCCAAAGCTGTTACGAAGGTATAAATGGAGCAAGGCAATGCACTCTAGATCTAGACATTGACGTAGAAAAAATCTAGTAATACCAAGACTCGATTAATGATTATAACAATGCTGTTATTATACTCACAGTCGACAAACAATCAATGAGGTGAAGCAAATTCACAATTCTGGCATAACAAAAGTGGAATCAAATACGTTCTCGTACATATCTCTGTCTATTTGTCTCGCAATCCTCAATCATAGATGACTGCCCTATTTATTCTCAAAACCAAGACTCTTCTAGAAACGGAAATTTCTACATTCAAGGCAGTCCGAGAAGCTTCGATACGATACTACACAATTGAAGACAAAGCTCTTTCTTTTCTAGCCATAAACGAATAGATACTAGGGCACATCAAAAGGAATACGTCACACACACGCTGAGGTCGATTACGTCATAGGCTTCCCTTTTTTAGGGGCATCCCTTCAGAACTGCAAATAACTATGTTACAAAAGCATTCATAGCTTCATAGATTCCAACTTCCGGTCTAAAGGCCAACCGGTTTGTAAACAATAATGCGCTTACACTATCAAATAATATCGATTTATTAGCTTCATTCTTTTTGTAGAGGCTTTCTGCCACTCTTTGAAGATTTAAATCTAGACTAATTGAGATTTGAATTGTTTCACTGGAGCGTCATTTCATTTGTACTAGACCTAGAACTAAGAATCTGAAAAAGAGCTAGAGCTGGATTTAGAATCTGCATCGGATATAGATCTAAAACTAAATCTATATTACTTCAAAAAAGTATCGAGTCTCAAATCTGGTTGGATTCTGGATCCAGATATCTAGCTCTTGATCTAGACATAACAAGTAATTGTTTAGAGAATCTGGCTTCGGCCCGTCGATTCAGATCTAGATTTAGATTTAGAATCCTTGACCGTGAAAAACCTCAATTTGGAGTCAATTAGATTATTATTCACATTGATATTTCTATCCTACTTTGGACTATTACAGTGTATTCTTATGTCAGGACTGTTCTTGTGTACATTTTATTGGTAGGCTTGCTATTCAGTGAGTTTGTAAATGAATGTATTGATAATAGCATGCGTGTGTCTCGCTGCTATAGAACAGTCAGAACACCTGCTCTCTCTGAACTATACAAGTTATTTATAGGAAAGTAAATTACTGAATTGATAATATCATACCTGCTATAGAACAGTCAGAACACCTGCTCTTTCTGAACTATACAAGTTATTTATAGGAAGGTAAATTACTGAATTGATAATATCATACCTGCTATAGAACAGTCAGAACACCTGCTCTCTCTGAACTATACAAGTTATTTATAGGAAGGTAAATTACTGAATTGATAATATCATACCTGCTATAGAACAGTCAGAACACCTGCTCTCTCTGAACTATACAAGTTATTTATAGGAAGGTAAATTACTGAATTGATAATATCATACCTGCTATAGAACAGTCAGAACACCTGCTCTCTCTGAACTATACAAGTTATTTATAGGAAGGTAAATTACTGAATTGATAATATCATACCTGCTATAGAACAGTCAGAACACCTGCTCTCTCTGAACTATACAAGTTATTTATAGGAAGGTAAATTACTGAATTGATAATATCATACCTGCTATAGAACAGTCAGAACACCTGCTCTCTCTGAACTATACAAGTTATTTATAGGAAGGTAAATTACTGAATTGATAATATCATACCTGCTATAGAACAGTCAGAACACCTGCTCTCTCTGAACTATACAAGTTATTTATAGGAAGGTAAATTACTGAATTGATAATATCAGAACACCTGCTCTTTCTGATAGAACAGGAAGGTAAATTACTGAATTGAAATATCATACCTGCTCTCTCTGAACTATACAAGTTATTTATAGGAAGGTAAATTACTGAATTGATAATATCATACCTGCTATAGAACAGTCAGAACACCTGCTCTCTCTGAACTATACAAGTTATTTATAGGAAGGTAAATTACTGAATTGATGATATCATACCTGCTATAGGACAGTCAGAACACACCAAGTTATTTATAGGAAGGTAAATTACTGAATTGATAATATCTATTTATAATTTATAGGAAGGTAAATTACATAATATCAAAGCTCTTTATAGTTAAAGGTAAATTACTGAATTGATGATATCATACCTGCTATAGGTCAGAACACCTGCTCTCTGAACTATACAAGTTAACACCTAAATTACTTTATCTGAACCATACAAAGCATTTATAGAAAGGTAAATTACTGAATGCATTGATGATAGCATACGTGTGTGGCTCTGCTTTATAGGACAGTCAGAACACCTGCTTTATCTGAACCATACAAAGCATTTATAGAAAGGTAAATGAATGCATTGATGATAGCATACTCATGTGACGTAAAATGCCATAGAATTGGTTCGCACTGTTAAATCCCTGGTTACATTAACTGGCGCAAGATAACTTTGCTGTGTATTCGTTACTACTTTGCTTGTTTCATGTCATTATCACTTTGTAAAACCAGGAACTTCTTTCATTTTTACATTTCACCCAGAAAAGCGTGTCAGAGACGACGAAATGTCAAGGACGGAAGATTTGACGACGAAGAGAAACATCAGATGACCTGTGATATAATGATAGATGACAGAGGATATAGTTTGTTTTTTTTTAATCTGGAAAAATTTCGAAGACCTATAAAACAAAGAACATAGCATAAACACCAACAATAGTAGGATAGATGAGTTCATGTTTTATTTGTAAATCAAATTCTTGAAAATGTCAATGGTTGTTTTAACATTCTTAACATAAAGAAAAGAAATAGATAAGGAAAATTGTGTAAAAAACATCATTTAATATTTACCTTCTTTAACACCTGAAATACAATTTTTGTTAACCCGGAATTGACTAATAAAAAGAGATCACGTGACAACGCTAGTCTCAACTTTGCCCTCATTGTTATATTGTTTGTCTTGTTGTCTGTTGTAATTATTGTCTTGTTGCCGATTTTGACTTGTTCTAGTCTGGGGCTCAAACAGGCTTTTGTTTCGCATGTGTACATTTCCCTATGATAAGGTAGCGGGTTCGAGTCTCGCCAACGGTTGAAAGTTTTTCTCGAGTTTGTGTTTTTCGAGCAAAATCTACTCCCACTGGTCTAGGTAGGTGGATCGACACTCAGTCCCATCGCAGACGGATGATAAAAGGGAATTCCCGTATGCAGATCACAACACTCTGTACACGTCAAAAGATCCCTTGGCTGTTTACAGGGCAGTCCGGGCAAGATTAAAAATCCTACCAAAACCCCCGAGATCACTTTAATTGTGGATGTGGGTAAATCAAATCAAATCAAATCAAATCAAATCAAATCAAATCAAATCAAATCAAATCAAATCAAAAACCGCTACGTCCTTGTTTTAATAACTTGCAGCACTTTTCACCGAGACACACTACAACTACAAGAGCACAGGGTTCACCACACAGGATACTAATTAATATTTGTGGACATGTTTGACTCTGAAATAAATATTCCACCACGCCACATCGTCTTTCTGGGGTTGTACTCAGTGAATACATTTTGTAAAGCGTGTAAAAATGTGTGCAAATACATTTACAAAAAACAACATAATGATACAACTCTTTTTTCAAGCTCCGTTTTTTCCATTTAAAAAATAGGCAAGCGCACAAACGCATACCAATGTATACACACACATGCACATACACACACTCACATCCTTAGATTGGACACACACATGCACATACACACACTCACATCCTTAGATTGGACACACACATGCACATACACACACTCACATCCTTAGATTGGACACACGAATGCACATACACACACTCACATACTCACATTGGACACACACATGCACATACACACACTCACATCCTTAGATTGGATACACACATGCACATACACACACTCACATACACACACTCACATCCTTAGATTGGACACACACATGCACATACACACACTCACATACACACACTCACATCCTTAGATTGGATACACACATGCACATACACACACTCACATCCTTAGATTGGACACACACATGCACATACACACACTCACATCCTTAGATTGGACACACACATGCACATACACACACTCACATCCTTAGATTGGACACACACATGCACATACACACACTCACATCCTTAGATTGGACACACACATGCACATACACACACTCACATCCTTAGATTGGACACACACATGCACATACACACACTCACATCCTCACATTGGACACACATATGTACATACACACACTCACATACTCACATTGGACACACACATGCACATACACACACTCACATACACACACTCACATCCTTAGATTGGACACACACATGCACATACACACACTCACATACACACACTCACATCCTTAGATTGGACACACACATGCACATACACACACTCACATACACACACTCACATCCTTAGATTGGACACACACATGCACATACACACACTCACATCCTTAGATTGGACACACACATGCACATACACACACTCACATCCTTAGATTGGACACACACATGCACATACACACACTCACATCCTTAGATTGGACACACACATGCACATACACACACTCACATCCTTAGATTGGACACACACATGCACATACACACACTCACATACTCAGATTGGACACACACATGCACATACACACACTCACATCCTTAGATTGGACACACACACTCACATACACACACTCACATACTCACATTGGACACACACATGCACATACACACACTCACATACACACACTCACATCCTTAGATTGGACACACACACTCACATACACACACTCACATCCTCAGATTGGACACACACATGCACATACACACACTCACATCCTTAGATTGGATACACACATGCACATACACACACTCACATACACACACTCACATCCTTAGATTGGACACACACATGCACATACACACACTCACATCCTTAGATTGGACACACACATGCACATACACATACTCACATCCTTAGATTGAACACACACATGCACATACACACACTCACATACTCACATTGGACACACACATGCACATACACACACTCACATCCTCACATTGGACACACATATGTACATACACACACTCACATCCTTAGATTGGACACACACATGCACATACACACACTCACATCCTCACATTGGACACACACATGCACATACACACACTGACATCCTCACATTGGACACACACATGCACATACACACACTCACATACTCACATTGGACACACACATGCACATACACACACTCACATCCTTAGATTGGACACACACATGCACATACACACACTCACATACTCACATTAGACACACACATGCACATACACACACTCACATCCTCACATTGGACACACACATGCACATACACACACTCACATCCTTAGATTGGACACACATATGTACATACACACACTCACATCCTCAGATTGGACACACACATGCACATACACACACTGACATCCTTAGATTGGACACATACATGCACATACACACACTCACATCCTCAGATTGGACACACACATGCACATACACACACTGACATCCTTAGATTGGACACATACATGCACATACACACACTCACATCCTTAGATTGAACACACACATGCACATACACACACTCACATCCTCAGATTGGACACACACATGCACATACACACACTGACATCCTCAGATTGGACACACACATGCACATACACACACTCACATCCTTAGATTGGACACACACATGCACATACACACACTCACATCCTTAGATTGAACACACACATGCACATACACACACTCACATCCTCAGATTGGACACACACATGCACATACACACACTCGAATCCTCAGATTGGACACACACATGCACATACACACACTGATAATCGATTTTCTTTCAATCATATCCAACAAAGTAGTAATTATTGTTCGTGAAATGATTATGGAAATAAGCAATCTTGTCTGTATGTCTGTCTATGCTCCT
>JAXRKP010000361.1:40000-42500 GCA_037039925.1 Doris montereyensis | reverse complement strand
CACTATGTCGTCTATTAAATATCAAACACTATGTCGTCTATCAGACATCAAACACTATGTCGTCTATTAGATATCAAACACTATGTCGTCTATCAGACATCAAACACTATGTCGTCTATCAGACATCAAACACTATGTCGTCTATTAGATAACAAACACTATGTCGTCTATCAGACATCAAACACTATGTCGTCTATCAGATAACAAACACTATGTCGTCTATCAGACATCAAACACTATGTCGTCTATCAGATATCAAACACTATGTCGTCTATTAGATAACAAACACTATGTCGTCTATCAGACATCAAACACTATGTCGTCTATGAGATAACAAACACTATGTCGTCTATTAGATATCAAACACTATGTCGTCTATCAGACATCAAACACTATGCCGTCTATTAGATATCAAACACTATGCCGTCTATTAGACATCAAACACTATGTCGTCTATCAGATATCAAACACTATGTCGTTTATTAGACATCAAACACTATGTCGTCTATTAGACATCAAACACTATGTCGTCTATTAGATATCAAACACTATGTTGTCTATTAGATATCAAACACTATGTCGTCTATTAGACATCAAACACTATGTCGTCTATTAGACATCAAACACTATGTCGTCTATTAGACATCAAACACTATGTCGTCTATTAGACATCAAACACTATGTCGTCTATTAGACATCAAACAATATGTCGTCTATTAGACATCAAACACTATGTTGTCTATTAGATATCAAACACTATGTCGTCTATTAGACATCAAACACTATGTCGTCTATCAAACATCAAACACTATGTCGTCTATCAGACATCAAACACTATGTCGTCTATTAGACATCAAACACTATGTCGTCTATCAGACATCAAACACGATGTTGTCTATCAGATATAAAACACTTCCTCGTGTACTGATTTAGCTATTCTATTGCCATTCATTCTATTTACAGGCCCAAACCATTTTAATTGATTTATTTCTATCTTAGTTTTTATGCCATCTGCTTTGGTTTGACCTCTTATTGTTGTGTTTCTCATTTTGTCTCTTTTAGTTTTCCCTTCTACTTTTCTTAGATATTTCATTTTATCTGCTTGTACTCTACTGTATTCTCTACTGTCTAAGGTCCAGGTGTTATTGCCATAGAGGAGAGTAGGAAATAAACTATGTTGTATACTGCCATTTTAGTTTTAGTTTGACAATTCTTGCTGACCTACAAAAGCCTTTCCTAGATGCTTATATATTGCACTTGCCTTTTGGATTCTCTGGCTGATTTCTTCTCTTAGTTTTCCCTCTGAGTTAAAAATAATTACTCCTAGGTAATTGTACCTTTGAACTTGTTCTAAATTCGTCCTGCCCAATTTAAGATTTTGTGTTTTAGCTTCCCTGGTTACTAACATTGTTTTGGTTTTCTTTGCATTGATTCTCATTCCTCTTTTATTTAGTTCGTTGTTCATAATGTTGATATTCGAATGAAGGTCACTTTCTGATTTTCAAAACAGAACTAAACCATCGGCAAATGAAAGCATTGATATATTTACTGGTTTGAGCTTCCACATACCTACATTCATTTTCTTCATTTCTGAGGATGCCTTTGCGACTGAATCCATCAATGTGATACACAAAAGAGGATTTAGGGCACACACGTGTCTTACTCCTATATTTACATCAAATTCTTCAGATATGTTTCCAGCTACTCTCACATGTGGTTTATTGTATAAACTTTTAATGGCTTCTATTAAATTTGACTCTACGTTGTGTTCTTGTAAGGAATGCCATAGTTCGTCCCTCCTCATGGTGTCAAATGCCTTTTCTAAGTCAATAACACACAGGTGCAGGTCAATGTTTCTCTCAAGGAATTTTTCTATTATTTGTCTAATTGTAAATATGTGGTCTTGTACACTTCTTCCTGGTCTAAATCCACTCTGATGCTCTTCAAACTGTTCCTCTATTCTTTTCTTTAGTCTTATTTCCAGTATCCTGGCATATACTTTTCCTGGAACGCTAAGTAGTGATATCCCTTTATAGTTTGAGCATTCCATAGTTGATCCTTTCTTGTGTATTGGTACTGTTCCCTTTTTCCAGTCGTCTGGCACCTGTTTGAACTTCCATGCTTGTTGACATATTGCATGTAGTAGTTTGTCTGCCTCTCTCCCTTGGTTTTTAATCATTTCTGGATAAACTTGATCTGCTCCTGGGACTTTTCTTAATTTCACTTTTCTTATATTATCTGTTTGAAGTTCTTCCGTCGATATACCTACATTTTCAGCTGTCTCGTCTGGATTACTTATTACTATTACTAATTATTCTTTACTCCTTGTTTCCTACGTCCTGGAGGGGTTATGTAATTGGTGAAAATGCTTTCTCTATGTTTCCATGATTTTGCTGTCTTCTGTCATTATTTCTCCTTTGGCATTATTAATTTGTCGTATTGGGCATGCTTTGGTCTTTCTTGTGCTCTTTATTGCCCCCCCCCCCCCCAGAACAGCTTT
>JAXRKP010000361.1:7500-35000 GCA_037039925.1 Doris montereyensis | reverse complement strand
TTCTCAAGATGACGTTGTGATTCATTGAACAAATGTTCCGTTACATGGCCCATGCCATGTGTAATTTCAACATGGAGTCGAGAGATGAAGATGATGGCAGGCAGTGGGTGTGGCAATAACTTGATTTCACTTTTTACCTACTTGATGTAGAGCCCCTGATTTGTTATGCCTGAACACGTCCATTTTTTAAGAACAGATGTAAATAAACAGAAATATTTGCTCAAACTTTGTAAAATGATTGAGTTTTGTGAAGGATGTTTTAAGAAATGAAAGTTGGGGAATCAGAAGGGTGTGAGTGTAGAGCGCCCCACCAGAACACTGAACATATTCTCCAGCAGCGTCCACTCCACACATGAGAGAGAACAGCAATATGCCGGGGGAGGCACCTCTGGAAGAAAAACCCTATGGAGAGTCGGCAAAAGACTGTGCACTTCATGGAGACAATCCACATCCTGATCTGACCCGCTGGCAGAGAGATGGGAGAAGAAGAAGAAGAAGACATGACCTGGAATTGGTCTACGGTCATTAAATAAAAACCTGGATGAAGGCACTAGAAAGTAGATTTATCAAACCGATTCTTGCGGCTGGAAGTTCAGTCATAACGGATGGTGCGAGCTGATTTTTCTAGATCAAACGAATTATGGGAAGAATTATTAGATTCAAAAACAATATTTCATATCATTGTTTGCTACATTTGATCAAAACGGGTCTCCCAGAATGATTATATATAATGTTTGGAACTTGGAAGCTAGCTGGTGATGGTGGCGAGAGAGAAAGTACATGTAAGTGCATTTCACAACATTTGCTCTCCTCAGAATCACAGACGACCAGACCACCGCCGTTGGCAAAGAGGTGAAAGGCAGGAAGCACATGTACTACCAGGTACTCATTGATGCCAGGGATTGTCCACACATTGTAAGTCTTCGTGAGGATACACATGGGTGGGGAATTAATGAATGTTGCCTCAAGGCCGTTTACGGTGGCCCATACAGCCTGAGTGTGTCCTTGTGTAACGCATTGTGGAACAGGTGATGAGTATTGTTCACCACCTCCTGAACAACAGGACGCTAGTCTAGGCTTTTACCTCTCAGCTGTTGCTGGTAGCCATTTGCACCTGGGTGGAGTGGGGGAATGTGCGTGTTAAGGGTCTTTCCCAGGGAACACAATGTGTCAGACATAGCATTGCCAGGATTTTAACTCAGGACCTCTTGATCCTAAGTCTTGCCACCTTATTACTAGGCCACCGACACCATATTCATGAAGGACATAATTAAGATATTTATTTGTGAATTCATGCATTATAAACTTTTCCATTTTCATTGCCTTCATTTAGTAAAAGGTTATGTATGAGGTAAACTGATTTCCGATTTCTTCAGCTAATGAAACCTCATTTTTCATATCGTAAAAGTCTCTCTTCACAGTTGTTTGAAAACAAATTTGTATACACATGTAGAAGAGATGGAACATTATATTTTCTATGTAGTGCTAGTAGAGTTACGGAAATGACATTGAACAATACTAAAGCCCTATAGGAACAAAGAGGAGAAAAATACAAGCAATAGACAGAAAAAAGTCCTGGCCGCCATGGCGATGGAACCCTTGACCTCTGCGTTGGCACCCATTGCCTCACCAAGAAAAGAAGATGTCCTACAGGGATGGGGAGCTTCCGGCTTTTCCCGCATTTCCGAGATTTTTCGGCACATCGGATCACCTCCGTGTTTTTTGTGTCTCATTTTATACACATACAAGCACCAGCCGTCCGGGAAAACATCCGGTCTAAATCTCATTAGGACGGATATCCCAAACACAGAGAGAGAAAGTGAGCGAGTGAGTCACTGCGGTATCATTTATCATCGTTCAGTGACAGAGACAGAGGAAGGAGAGAGTGTGAAAATAATACTAGTACTACTGTATGCCTAGTAGTACTGATACCGGTAGTAGGAGTAGTACATCTACAGATCTTTAGTATTCAAGATGTCAAGTTTAATTGTCCGCTGTTGCGTTGTTGTGATTTATAGTTATGCCTCATTTACTATTTTACGATTGGTTTTGCCTTTTCAAGTGGGTTGAAGCCCATGCAGACCGGGCACTTCTGCTGTGCTTATAAGAAAGACGCAATCTCTCTCTCTCTCTCTCTCTCTCTCTCTCTCTCTCTCTCTCTCTCTCTCTCTCTCTCTCTCTCTCTCTCTCTCTCTCTCTCTCTCTCTCTCTCTCTCTCTCTCTCTCTCTCTCTCTCTCTCTCTCTCGATCTGTGTTCTACACCTCGTTCTACACCTGTGTTCTACACCTGTGTTCTACACCTGTGTTCTACATCTGTGTTCTACACCTGTGTTCTACACCTGTGTTCTACACCTGTGTTCTACACCTCTGTGTTCTACATCTGTGTTCTACATCTGTGTTCTACATCTGTGTTCTACACCTGTGTTCTACACCTGTGTTCTACATCTGTGTTCTACATCTCTGTGTTCTACACTCTGTGTTCTGTGTTGTTCTACATCTGTGTTCTACATCTGTGTTCTACACCTGTGTTCTACATCTGTGTTCTACATCTGTGTTCTACATCTCTGTGTTCTACATCTGTGTTCTACATCTGTGTTCTACATCTGTGTTCTACATCTGTGTTCTACATCTGTGTTCTACATCTGTGTTCTACATCTGTGTTCTACATCTGTGTTCTACACCTGTGTTCTGCACCTGTGTTCTACATCTGTGTTCTACATCTGTGTTCTACATCTCTGTGTTCTGCACCTGTGTTCTACATCTGTGTTCTACATCTGTGTTCTACACCTGTGTTCTACATCTGTGTTCTACATCTGTGTTCTACATCTGTGTTCTACATCTGTGTTCTACATCTGTGTTCTACATCTCTGTGTTCTACACCTGTGTGTTCTACATCTGTGTTCTACACCTGTGTTCTACATCTGTGTTCTGCATCTGTGTTCTGCACCTGTGTTCTACACCTGTGTTCTGCATCTGTGTTCTACACCTGTGTTCTACACCTGTGTTCTGCATCTGTGTTCTACATCTGTGTTCTACACCTGTGTTCTACATCTGTGTTCTACATCTGTGTTCTACATCTGTGTTCTACACCTGTGTTCTACATCTGTGTTCTACACCTGTGTTCTACACCTGTGTTCTACACCTGTGTTCTACGCCTGTGTTCTACACCTGTGTTCTACACCTGTGTTCTGCATCTGTGTTCTACGCCTATGTTCTGTTCTTCAATCTGTCCTTGAACTTCTGTGCCAAGTTATTTCTGGCTTTCCTTGTTTTCTTCTGATTTCCTGTGATTCGGTGCTACACAAATTGTGGTACGCATACCAGTGATAGTCCGCGAGCCATTGTTTGTAGGTACATCATAACATCGACGGTGAAAGTCGCAAACCGTGTAAGTCTAAAATTAGTAACGTTTTTTGTTGTTGTTGCTTTTTTAACATTAGGAATCCCCTGTGCTTCGTCTAGTTAGGATTCCATGGCACTGGCACAAGAACCAATAGAAACTCATATAATAATCATATGAGTCATCTGTGACACTTGCACACTGTCTGTCTGTGAAAATAGATTTAAATACGCAACATCTTTGTCTTTGGTTTTTTTTTTGCTAAGCGTCCAAAATTGGACTTACACGGTTTGGGACTTTCACCACTGACATGGAAATTAATAATCTGGCCATTTTAAAAAAAATGTTCTCCATTGAACGATCAACTTAATTCGTTCATCGGTCCGTTGCACATTGAAAAGAAAAACATACTGCCGGCCTGCCACATGAGATAGTTGTGAGAGGCGCGCACTGTTGTAACACGTTACATTCATACTGTAAATTCTTGTGATTACAGAGAGCTCAGTCAGAGGCAGTCACATTTCTTGGAAACCAAGACAACAGTCGAGCCCTGTATGCTATCCCAGGTATGTTTGTGTATGGAGTGAGAGTCAAGCTTGCTATCGATGACAGTTGACACCTTACTTACAGACAGACATCAGTATCTCAATCAAAGTCTATCTGTCACAGTTGTCATTGTTAGATTTTCTCTGTTCAACTACAAATTTTTTGCTTTGTTAAAGTGGAAGGCTTGATTTGATGTAAGTTGTAAAGAGATGTACAATTACAATTTAATCTAGTTTACAAGTCAGCGCTTTGATTCCAAGACAATAGTTTGTGGTGGATGTTCATGAAGAAAAACAAAAATCTGAAGTGGTGTCTTCTTTAAGTCATGTATTTTAATGCATGTTTTTTTATCTTGGGGGGGGGGGGGGGGGGGGGGGAGAGGACTGTAATCCAGAGGCAAGGTGTTGGCCTCTCAAACGAAAGATAGCAGGGTCGAACTCTGCCAACAGTTGAAGGTTTTCTCAAGTTTTTTCGAACAAAATCTACCCCCTGGTCCAGGTAGGTTCATTGACACCTAGTCCCATCGGAGACGGACAATAAAAAGGAGGCCCTGTGTGCAGATCACAGCACTCTGTGCACATTAAAGATCTCTTGGCTGTTTACAGAGCAGTCGGGGCAAATTTAAAGATCCTACCGAAACCCCGGAGATCACCTTCGTTGTTGATGTGGCTAAATCAGATCAAATCAAAATTTACTGGTGGCCTCTTTGGTATCAATGATTACATGGCTGACTCCGTTGACCAGTTTTATCGAATTACGTTTTCGTTTCTCATATTCAGGACTGGACTACGTGGCCCACGAGGACATTCTTCCGTACCAAAGCCCAGAACCAATTCCCATTCAACACGAGCTGTTTGACAAATTTCTGACCCATGAGACAGAGAGGAGTAAGTTTCTGTCCGCTTTGAGTTTTTTGGCTTTGCTTGATGCATGATGGCCACTAGTTGGTCATCTGAAGGAGTTACATGATGTGATGAAACATACATTTGCTGTAAAAGGAGCCTTTAATGTTTAGAACAAGGAAGTTGATTTTACTACATGCATAGGTATATATATATATGTACACATAATTGACATTTTATGATCTAAATCTCTCATATGTGTGGCCTTGCACATTTTGGTTTGGTGAATTTTGTCATAGATTTTTCAAAATGTCGAATTAACTAAAAAAAGAAATACCAAGAAAAGTACTTCCCCTGGTTAAAAACTGAAAACTGAAATTGAACTCTCAGATCCGTAAACTATTAAGACCATGTCTGTTCCGCAGATTTCAGTCAGCGATGGGGGGGGGGGGGTGTGATGGTTCATCTATTAGTTTTAATTTAAAGTAGAAATAAAAACTTAAATTGGAAGTGTGAGAAGAAATTAGAAACTCCCTACCCTTGTCAATCAGATCAGCTCACACTTTGAATTTTCCAAAATATGAAATAATCTATCAAATTACAATCGTTATCAAAGAGAATAAATTTATAGCATTACTATGATCAAAGTGAGAATATATTAATCATTGTCATTTGAATAACTGATGTGAGAATTAATAACATCTATATCTCCTGTCTTTTCTTCCCTTTCTGCATTGTTCCATCCTCTTCTCCTCCTATTCATTACACTGCAGTATGTTCTGATTTTATTTTTAATCGTGTGGGCTCTGTCATGTGACGAAGGAAATTATAATGAATAATATTAAAGCCCCATAGTGGCCGTAGGAGCATAGTAAGCTCGGTTGGTAGCACACTTTCTTTTTATGGTGAGTCGAGGTTTGACAGGTTTGACCTTGTAATCTGGGGCTCTATAGGGCTTTTATCATTCAGTGTCATTTCCTTCATTCCTTGTATTTGTCTCCTTCACTTTTGTCACTTTTGCTTTGTTCCTATAGGGCTTTGATATCATTCAGTGTCATTTCCTTCACTTTTGACCTACCCCTTGCCTCACTGTTTGTCTTTGTTCCTATAGGGCTTTGATATCATTCAGTGTCATTTCCTTCACTTTCGACATGCCCCTTGCCTCATTGTTTGTCTTTGTTCCTATAGGGCTTTGATATCATTCAGTGTCATTTCCTTCACTTTTGACACTACCCCTTGCCTCATTGTTTGTCTTTGTTCCTATAGGGCTTTGATATCATTCAGTGTCATTTCCTTCACTTTCGACACACCCCTTGCCTCACTGTTTGTCTTTGTTCCTATAGGGCTTTGATATCATTCAGTGTCATTTCCTTCACTTTTGACCTACCCCTTGCCTCACTGTTTGTCTTTGTTCCTATAGGGCTTTGATATCATTCAGTGTCATTTCCTTCACTTTTGACTCACCCCTTGCCTCACTGTTTGTCTTTACCCGTATAGATCTCTGTCATGAGATGAAGACTTATACTTGGTGGTGCTCTGTCTTGACTCTGGGGGCCGGTTGGCAGGTGCTACCGGTAGATCCCGCTTCTTCCCTTCAATCATACGTTTTTCACCATTTTGCTGTTTCCTCTGAATTTACGTGAGCTCACCGCATATAGTGGATGGGGTAAATTTCAAAGGAACAAACAAGCAAAAGCAAAGTCTTTCTTAATGGCGGTTTACAAGCCTTTATTTATTATTGTTATTCATGAAAATAGATTTCTTTTCGATCTGTCGTCACACAGATCCGTAACAGTTGAAAACCAAAATTGAGGTTTCAGGTACCACTCAGGTATTGAACTAACGGCTCCTCACCGATAGCCAGGCACACCAATGTAATTAGGTCGGGGTATGTCGGACAGGTAAATGGGGCGGGGCACTTTGGCCAAAACTGTCTGTCCCCCGATTGCGCTAGGCTAGTTTGCTAGTGTGGGAGGTGAGAAAGGTTACAACGACCTTGTAAATCGCTTGCTAGGAGGTCAGTTGCAGTTACAGTGTTAGAGGTCGATGGATGCTGTTTCAAGGACTCTTGAGCTCAAAAGATCCAGGTCCCATTGTAGAGAGAAAATCAGAACCTGAAACCAATGTGACGGTGTAGCATGCGATTTTGCAAAAGTGTGTGTTGATCATTTCAGGTCCGTCGTTTGTTGCTAAAGATACGCTGAAGGCCTGGCAGAAGAAAAATCACCCCTGGCTACAGTTGTCTGACGTCCACCGGGAAACCACGGAAGGCATTCGTGTGACGGTTATTCCTTTCTATATGGGATGTCGGGTGAGTCTGGTTATTAGGTCTTGAGAGCCGTGCCTTGTTTGGCCAATGGCTCTAGATGTCCTGATCAAACTTCTTATATGACACATATAACGCACGAAAATCCATTTGAAGACACATGCTAAGACATGAGATACGGAGAAAGGTTTCCGGAAAGGGAAAACTATCGATTCACATCTCAAAAACATTGTACCCATCAGAGCGATGGGTTGTAGGAATAGGATTATACTTTTTTTCTTTTTTTTTGTGTGTGAAATAAATAAATAGAAAGTTAATCCAAGCATTCCTTCTTTTTTTTTTTTTTTTCCTCAGGAAGCTCAGCAAACTCATGTCTATTGGGTAAGTTTCGTTTTCTTCCCTCCACCCCCTTCCCTACCTCTGGTTTCCTATTTTTTTTGGTTGATATCGTGTACTATTATTTTGATGTGGTCAATTCCGGATACTGAGGTAATGACAATAAAAACTTTAATTTCTTTTTAATGGAACCCCTAAGTCAGTGGTAGAGACTCAGAGAGATTGGGGTGAAAGTCTGGAGACAACATTTTTTGAGTTTGTGAAACTACCGGCATAATTTACCAGGAAGGCAGACCTTTTAAAAATTTATCTTTAAAGGGGTTAATTGAGTTGAATTATTAATATGAATGTGTCCCGGAACATCACGGGGTGTTGTGGGAGTTGGAATCAAATCACGCGGTTGGGGTCGATTTTAAAGGCTGGCACCTATGCAGTACGTGTTACGCACAGCCAAGCGGTCAAATTTTGTATATATATTTTGGTGTCATCTGTGACAGTCCAGGGACAGTGAGTAGATGGGCACTACTTGTAAGTCCTACTTCTTTCCCTTCACTCTTCCCCCTTATCTTTCATCTTACTGTTTAAACTGGTTATTCGGGGACTCAGTAGTCCAGAGGCAAGGTGTCGGCCACACAACCAAAAGGTAGAGGGTGCGAGCCCCGCCAATGGTTGACAATTTTTTCAACCCCCCCCCCCCCCCCCCACATTAGTTTCCATATATAGAAGTTGGCGGGCAGTTGGCGGGCGCTGCTGGTGGTAGGGTAGGTCCTACTTCTTTCCTTTCCTTCATCCACTCACCTTTCATCCTGCCGTTTCCTCGTAATTCACCCTGAGATCAACGTAATGGTGGATGTGGTAGATTTAAATAAAACAAATCCCCGTGTTTATAATAATCACATTATTTTCTTTACCATTGCTTTTGCTGTAACAAGTCCCATTAATTCCTCCCCCATTTTGTTGTTTTTCTTTTTTCTCTTTTCTTCGGACGATTCAGTGGCGCTACTGTGTGAGGTTGGAGAATCAAGGGGATGAAACCGTTCAGCTACGGGAGCGCCACTGGCGCATTTTTAGTCTTTCCGGAACTCTGGAGACTGTTAGAGGGAGAGGTGTGGTTGGGCAGGTAAGGCTCACATGCTTTTGACCCAATGCTCCTGATATTGATTGGCTAGCAAAGATCAGGTTATGCACAAGGCGAGTGGTTACTTTTCTTCGCTACAATGACATTACTGTGGTATCAACCTCAGGTGCCTGGTTTTGTAATCCGGGTTGCTATATGTTATAAGAAACCATCATGGCACTGTACAAATGCTGGCTTTTGCGACAGACCATTTTTGGAGCATTATTTCATTAAAAGAGGGGGGACTGGGTAGTCCAGAGGCAAGGCGTTGGCCTCTCAACCCAAAGGTAGAGGGTTTGAGCCCTGCCAACGGTTGCAAAATTTTCTTGAGTTTTTTCTACCAAAATCTACCCTTCTTGTGTGCTTGTGCGTAGATAGATAGAGAGAAAGAGATAATGAGAGAGAGAGAGAGAGAGAGAGAGAGAGAGAGAGAGAGAGAGAGAGAGAGAGAGAGAGAGAGAGAGAGAGAGAGAGAGAGAGAGAGAGAGAGAGAGAGAGAGAGAGAGAGAGAGAGAGAGAGAGAGAGACAGAGACAGTGACAGAGAGACAGAGAGACAGAGAGAGAGACAGAGAGACAGAGAGAGAGAGAGAGAGAGAGAGAGACAGAGAGAGAGACAGAGAGAGACAGAGAGACAGAGAGAGACAGAGAGACAGAGAGAGAGACAGAGAGACAGAGAGACAGAGAGAGAGAGAGAGACTCATACACACACTTACACACACCTGTGCACATACACAAGGAAGAATGACGTAACAAGTTGGTAGTGAAGGACATTTAGAATTTTTTGCAAAACTAAGTTTTAGAAATATCTACCATGATTTACTGTGGTATGTACGTATTTTTTCATCATACATATTCATATCAACAAATCATGCATTCTAATTGAATTAATTGACTTATCTATTTCTATAATCTTTCTATATGTAAGTTGTTTGTGGTTTAAAAATAAAAGAAAAGAGAAGAAGATGAGAGAGAAATAGGGAAATGAGAGAAATAACAACGCCAAGTGTTGGCTGATTTGTGATTTAAAGATAAATAAAAGAGAAGAAGAAGAAGAGAGAGAGATAGATAGAGAAAAAGAAAAGTTTTCGACAATGCTATCCAATTATTGTGTGAACTGGGACACGAGAAGGAGACAAACAAGTGAAGAGGCAAACACAGGCAAGACTTGGATTGTGTGACTGTACTTTTAATTACGGTACTTTTCACTTAATCTGACATTTCCATCAACTGGTAATCAACATTTCACAATGCATGCGAATAAATTCATAATATCTGTATCTCTAAATGGTGACAAAATATGAGTTATTACATCACAACACGTCCAGGAGGGGCGCCCATCCATGGACCCACATCTATCTATTGGGCGGCCGTATCACGCTCTCTCCTCGATACAACCCTATATCACATGCCCTGCACAACCCCTTCTAATATGTCAGAAGTGCTGTACAACATCTATCTCAGTTTATCGGTTTTCTCATGCTTTGCACAGCCCCTACATCCATTTCAGGTTAACAGTTTACCCTCATAAAAAAAAAAAAGAGACGGGGTAACGCCAGTAGGACCGTTTAGGGAAAACTACAAGTTTCCTAGCTAAATCAGTTACTTGCCTGCCTGGCAGGAACTTGTTGCTCCCCTAATAGTTCTTGTCCCTGCAGCTACATGGGACTTGATGTTCACACATAAATTATCTCTCACTGGGTTCTAACTGAAAACACAGGTTAATCTTCACCTACAACAATCCACACATTACGACTCATCAATCGCCCAGGTCTCAGCAAACCATCTGTTTACTCACAAGGTATAACTCATCTCATGACGATCAGGAAATTCACTGTTCCTCCACAAAGTTATAACTCACTTATCTAAAATCAACAAACCAACATAATATGTATTTTATAGATCATTACAAAAGTAGATGATGTGCCTTTATGAGGACAATAAAGTTGAATTAAATTGAATTGTCCAGGAAGGTGGATTAACACCTCGTCCCATCGAAGACGGTCAGTAAAATGGAGGTCCCATGTGCAGATTAGAACACTCTGTGCACGTTAAAGATCCCTTTACTATTTACAAAGCAGTCCGGGCAAAATTGAAAAATCGTACCGAAATCCCCGAGATCACCTTATTTGTGGATGTGGGTAAATCAAATCAATTAAAAAATTCCATAAAATCAAGAGCGGATTATAATCTCTTAACAAAAAGCCCAATGTCAATAGGCCTACTTTTGCCTGAACTCTTTGGTGGCATAATACCAGTTAGTGGTATGGGTGTTGTACTGTTTGCTGTGGCATCTTAACGATACCTTTCACTAAACCAGATGTCCACACCTTGACCATGTATGTGTGTCTACTTTCATATTCTATAACGCCCGCCATAACTGGGGACTTGATTGTTGCGTATGGCAAGGCGTCATTCCCTGTCGCAGCTTTAATAATAGAGCTGTTTGTCTGTATGTCTCTCTTTTTTAAAACAAAGACAGGCCACCCCCTGTAGACCCAGCTCGCAATGGATGCTATGCTGCTTTGAATGCCAAATTAAGGGCGGCTGGTGCTACATTTTAGTAGGGCATCAATGAGATGATTTTCCTGTTAAAGTTTAGGCTACAACTTACTAACTTTGTGGTCCATGCCTAGGTTTTACTGTAGGTAGCGGTTAGACGTACCTTAATCTTTGTATTTTACGTGTGTGTATATATATGTGTAGCATAGCATATGTAGACACTGACCAATTTCCACATAGCATATGTAGACACTGACCAATTTCCACAATTGCACATAGCGTATGTAGACACTGACCAATTTCCACAATTCCACATAGCATATGTAGACACTGACCAATTTCCACAATTCCACAGGAACCATTGTTGTCACCAGAACAGCCTGCTTTCCAGTACAGTAGCCACGTCTCGTTGCAAGCTCCAAGCGGTCACATGTGGTCAGTTCTGCCAGTCCCATTTCGTTTTCCTTCATAATTATAATAATGATAATATTAATAATAAATAATGATAAGTCACTTGTATAGAACACTTAATCTATTTGGCATGCTCTACGGCACTTCGCAGAAATCACAAAATTGTATATAAGCAAGTTTCTGGTTTTTGTAGACAGTGAGTTCCAATTTTGAAATATATTCTCTTCTCTTTATACCCACATCTTACAATGAAATCTACCTGTTTTCTTTTCCTTCATAGCCACATCTTACAATGAAATCTATCTGTTTTCTTTTCCTTCATAGCCACATCTTACAATGAAATCTATCTGTTTTCTTTTCCTTCATAGCCACAGCTTATAATGAAATCTATCTGTTTTCTTTTCCTTCATAGCCACATCTTACAATGAAATCTACCTGTTTTCTTTTCCTTCATAGCCACATCTTATAATGAAATCTATCTGTTTTCTTTTCCTTCATAGCCACAGCTTATAATGAAATCTATCTGTTTTCTTTTCCTTCATAGCCACATCTTACAATGAAATCTATCTGTTTTTTTTCTGCCACATTTTGAAATCTATCTGTTTTCTTTATAATGAAATCTATCTTCATAGCCACATCTTACAATGAAATCTACCTGTTTTCTTTTCCTTCATAGCCACAGCTCTTACAATGAAATCTACCTGTTTTCTTTTCCTTCATAGCCACATCTTACAATGAAATCTATCTGTTTTCTTTTCCTTCATAGCCACATCTTACAATGAAATCTATCTGTTTTCTTTTCCTTCATAGCCACATCTTACAATGAAATCTATCTGTTTTCTTTTCCTTCATAGCCACATCTTACAATGAAATCTACCTATAATGAAATCTATCTGTTTTCTTTTCCTTCATAGCCACAGCTTATAATGAAATCTATCTGTTTTCTTTTCCTTTATAATGAAATCTATAGCCACAGCTTATAATGAAATCTATCTGTTTTCTTTTCCTTCATAGCCACAGCTTATAATGAAATCTATCTGTTTTCTTTTCCTTCATAGCCACATCTTACAATGAAATCTACCTGTTTTTTTTCCTTCATAGCCACGTCTTACAATGAAATCTACCTGTTTTCTTTTCCTTCATAGCCACATCTTACAATGAAATCTATCTGTTTTCTTTTCCTTCATAGCCACATCTTACAATGAAATCTACCTGTTTTCTTTTCCTTCATAGCCACATCTTACAATGAAATCTATCTGTTTTCTTTTCCTTCATAGCCACATCTTACAATGAAATCTATCTGTTTTCTTTTCCTTCATAGCCACAGCTTACAATGAAATCTATCTGTTTTTTTTCCTTCATAATGAAATCTATCTATTTTCTTTTCCTTCATAGCCACAGCTTATAATGAAATCTATTTGTTTTCTTTTCCTTCATAGCCAATTATAATGAAATCTATCTGTTTTCTTTTCCTTCATAGCTTATAATGAAATCATCTTTTTCTTTTCCTTCATAGCCACAGCTTATGAAATCTATCTGTTTTCTTTTCCTTCATAGCCACATCTTACAATGAAATCTATCTGTTTTCTTTTCCTTCATAGCCACATCTTACAATGAAATCTTACAATGAAATCTATCTGTTTTCTTTTCCTTCATAGCCACAGCTGACAATGAAATCTACCTGTTTTCTTTTCCTTCATAGCCACAGCTTACAATGAAATCTATCTGTTTTCTTTTCCTTCACCACAGCTGACAATGAAATCTATCTGTTTTCTTTTCCTTCATAGCCACAGCTTACAATGAAATCAATCTGGGTTTTATTTGTAGGTTTTGTGCATGTGTTCGCATTCATTTCATTTAATAAATAGTTGCTTTATGATGCTTCAGTTCTAAAAAAAGAAACTCCTCCAGTTTTCTTTGTTTTTAGAAAGAAATTTATCAAGTAAATGAAAATGTAAAAGAAGATTACATTTCTAACTCTATGACAATTTGTTACATTTAGACTTTTTCTTAAACTGTAGGTGATTAGGTGTGTCGGCGGCCGAGGTGGGGAGGAAACGGACGGATACGGGTGACAAGAGTCGAGACAGCCAAGACTAGGCATTGTGGTGCACATGTGTGCACATAATTAACACAGATACCTAGATGACACACATACGCATGTGCGTGACAAATTTTGTTACTGGGACGGGGCAAAAAGAAGTTATCAAGTTTATTTTTGACATGAATTGACTCTTTATAGGCTTGAAATGCAACAAATTAAAGACGTACTTACAAAAACATGTTGCATTTTGCCGAAGTCACGCCAGCTGTTGTTGCATTTGGAGGGGGAATTTGCGTTTTAAAATTCTGTTACACTTTTGCATTTTGACGAATCGTGCATTTTGGGGGCACGGAATTTGGGGGAGACTACTGTATCCTCTTTTGCACAAACTTTCACGTCTGGTAAGGAAGGACACAGAGAGGCACCTGCCGAAATAAACTATTTTCTCTAGTGATCCAAAATATCTAACTCTGACATAGCCTATGATGATATTGGAGGAGTTTGCCGTGAAATAGGTCCTCATTTGTGTTGCTGTTTTGAGGTGGTTTTAACTTGATATTTTAAAATTACGGTCATGGAACAAATTGTTTTCAATTTTGTAAGAAGTGATGGGACTTGATACTGCTGACTTTTCCTGTAAGAGAAAATGTCTCAGATTTCTAGTTAGTGACAATGATAATGAAAAGGGTACAAGCTTTAGCTTGGGAGTAAAAACCTGTGTCAGACTAGAGTCTTATCCAGGAGGTGATTTTTTATCATGTGTTCCGCTTCACGCTATAGAAGCCAGGACAGGCACCAGTTCTATGGGCCGTAATGGCCTTGAAGGAACATTTACAATGGTAACGAGAACATTTGCATAGCTACCAACCAGTTTGTAAAAAAACGTATCTTGTAAGATTATTCAGCTTTCGTCCATAAGTCTGTATTTACCTTTAAAAGTACGTATATGAAAGCTAACTATTTAAAAAAAAAAAAGAAAAGAAACCTTACGTTAAAGGCAGATACTCAGATAGATTGGTATGATAGTCTTGAGATGTCATTTTGAGTTTGCAAAACTACTGTCAGACTTCGCCTGAAAGGCCGGCTGGCTATCAGTGGACCATTTGTTTGTTACTTTAACCCTTTGATTGCTATATTCACCGAAAGGCAAATTTCTGATAAAGGGTTTCAAATGCAACGTTCGCCCAAAGGTGAATTTCTAATAAAGACCATTTGAAAGGCGAATTCTTTATTTTCAGTGCCTCTAGTAGTTCGGGAGTAGCTCCCTTTGCTTCAGACGCTTTATTCGACTTCGGTAAAAAAAAATTGTGTTTTGAACTGCGATTTTTGGCGATTTTTCTTGTTTTATTGCTTTGTTTACATTAGTGATGGAATCTGATACATATAGACATGATATTGACTCTGGTGATGAATTTATGCCCGGGAGTGATAATTCTAGCTCGATTTCTTAAGCTGATAGGCCTGAACTAGATTTAGATTTAGACGATCGTGATGTTAGTCCTAGGTCTACGGATCATGGTGACAAAGAGGGACAGAGAGGGGGAAATGGGCATGACAGAGAGAGGTCTGTCCAAGAGTGGGTTTGGAGGATGCTAAACGATCAATATATCAATCGAATATTTAGCTTGTCCATATTCCTAACTAGCCTGAAAATTTCATTACCTTGTGATGTGTCGTTTTAGAGCTAGATTTTTTTCTCTCTAAAAGCACCATTTTTCATAGGAATTCTCAAAAAGCCTTAGCATTTGAGATGTAAATAGGGACAAATAGGATAGCAACCGAAGGGTTAAAGTAAAGGCAGTTAATTTAAGTTAAATCACCAATCTGTTTTGGAGTATTGCGACCTTTTTGCAAGTTAGAATTAGTTTGTGCAGTTAGAATCTGTGAAAAGGTTGGCAACAATTTGTAATGAAAAGGTTGGCAACTATACATTTGTAATGACTTACAAGCCATAGAAATGGCAACTATGCATTTGTAATGACTGGAAATGGCAACTATGCATTTGTAATGACTTACAAGCCATAGAAATGGCAACTATGCATTTGTAATGACTTACAAGCCATAGAAATGGCAACTATGCATTTGTAATGACTTACAAGTCATAAAAATGGCAACTATGCATTTGTAATGACTTACAAGCCATAGAAATGGCAACTATGTATTTGTAATGACTTACAAGTCATAGAAATGGCAACTATGCATTTGTAATGACTTACAAGTCATAGAAGTGGCAACTATGCATTTGTAATGACTTATCGAGGGTGAAAGTCGCAAACCGTGCAAGTCCAATTTCGGATGTTTTGAGAAAATCAAAGAAAGGGATGATGCGCTTTTAAATCAATTTTCACAGATGCATGGCTTGCAAGTGTCAAAAACTAAAAACCAATAGGGATACATGGGTTACTCATATGGTTATTTTACGGGTTTCTATTGGTTTTTGTGCCACGGAATCCTAACTAGACAAAGCTTAAGGGTTTCTTAATGTTAAAAAAGTGAGAGAAAAAGTGTTACTAATTTTAGACTTAGACATTTTGCGACTTTCACCGTCGATATATAGAAGGATTGCTTTTCACTTTCATGTTTTTACAATTTGTCTTTCATAGAACAATGTTGATGATTGTTTGGTTGATTACAACACATACAAAGTTAATTTTCAAAAAAGTTTTTATATTACTTTTGTGATGTCTTTTTCCTAACCATGATTCATAAGTCATCGCACTGTTTTGACAGGGGCACCTACAAGCTAGAGCGGCGGGACGGCACAAACTTTGACTGTAAAATTCCCCATTCTCGTTGGAAAGCAAGGCAGACGACAACAACAATCCACACGAGTTCTTAGGAAGTTAACGATTAAAATCTGTCTGTTTTCTTTTGTTGATTACATGGAAGGGGTGGGAGGTGGGGGTGGCGAGGTTAATGTTTTCGTTTTTTTTTTTTAAATGTAAGAGTACAGGATGGCTGGGTGCACGGTGGCTGGTCGGTGGTCAACGTATGAGAGGTGAAACTAAATCCAGGTTTTACATTATCCTATTAATACATACTTAAGGAATATCTTCTCCAGTATTCCAGTGACAGAGAAATTGTTGTTTGTATGATATTTGTATGATATTTTATGTAAATAGAATTGATTTTATTGTGTGTAAATGTAAGGAAATGTGATGTGAATGGTAAGAAAAAGAAAAAGAATAGCAAAAGATAATGCAATGTGGAGGAGAGCTGTGGAATGTTTGAGAGGCTAGCGTGTTGAAGGGTCTGTTTGTATAGTGAATGAGAGCGTTGTGAGTGTATGTGTTTGCATGTGTGTGTGTAGATTGTGGGAAATCACCATACAACTGACGGAATTTAAGAAACATTTGCGGTGTAAAGAAATTGCTCATTGGCATATTATATCTAAAGGTAAATTTGTATTTGCTTCTTCTAGAGAGAAAAAAACTTGATGTCCCACTGCCATGTTTGTTTTATAGATAATGAACCTGAAGCTGTCAAACTTTTTTCTCTCCAATTTGCACTGATTCTTTTCTGTCATTGTAAACTGGAACTATTAATAAAATCAACGAGAAACATATTCTGTGAGTTGTGAGTTACGACTATCTTTGAAAATTTCACCACAACGCATCAGAGCAAACGTTATGCTAACAAATTATTCTATATCTTAAGTCAAGATCATGTAAATTTTGTTTTAGCATGTTTCTATTTCCATCTAGTCTTTGTTTATCATTGTCATTGTCACAAGCATTTATCAATTCAGACGAATCATCACAGATGACTGAATCGACTGTCTTCCACCATCTATGGTCATTTCAGAATCTCAGTAGATAGCGTTGGAGAAATGGATAAAATTTATCTCACATGCTGGAAGATTTAAAACTGCCACTGACAGACAGCGAAAGAGAAACACATCTTTGTTTATTGACTGCCAGACAGCGAAAGAGAAACACATCTTTGTTTATTGACTGCCTTATAGCCATGGTCGCAGTTGCTGTGACTTTTGATTTTTAACTTGAGAGAAAAATAAACAGCCTGAGGTTGAAATTGAAGTATACTGTTCACAAAAAGAAACGTATATACATATATATATATATATATATATATATATATATATATATATATATATATATATATATATATATATATATATATATATATATTTATATATATTATTATTATTATTTCTATGTGACTTAAAATCATTTCTATAACTTATTGCTCATATTTTGTAAAAGTGTTTTGTTTTGTTATTGTAAGTGACCTCTTTTCAACCAATTTTTACTCTAATTCTATTGCAGTCAATATATCAAGGTTTGAAGAGTTCCTTTCCGTCATTTTTTTCCTTTTTCTTATCTTTAGATTTTTGAGATACGATATGTGGGTTTTTTCTGTGAACAGTATAGACCTAGCTAGCTGTTTTATCAGAGCACAGGTGACGAGATCATGGTAGAGGTAGACATAACACAGTGTTTATCTAGCTAGCTGTTTTATCAGAACACAGGTGTCGTGATCATGGTAGAGGTAGGCATAACACTAACACAGTGTTTATGGAGCAAGCATGTTCATCATTTCACTGGCTAAATCTATACATTTGTGCTTGTACAGGCAAACTAGCCTATTTAACATAAGAATAAAGGATGGGGGTTAATCTGTTGGTCCTCCTATGATTTGAACAACACTGTTAATTAGTTAGCCCTGTCCGTTTGCTGAGAGGGTTAACATTTGATTTGTTTTACCATTTTTGCTTTTCTTGATCCTTGACATAAACATAAGCTTAGGGACATTTACTTTGAAGATATTTCTCCAAAGAATGGTCTAGCTTCTATTTGATATGGAATTAAACAAAGATGGGGGGGGGGGGGGGGGTTATGTGAGGTACTGAAAGGTGGTTGGTTTAACCTTGTTAATTACCCCTGTATTATCATCATATTGTTGTTATTATTGTCATTGTTAATGTTATTATCATTATTATTAACTAATATTACTAAAGTGATTTTTTTAATGTTTGTTTCAGAAAGTTATGAATGTTCTAATTGTTGTAATGGCAACTGGTTTGCCAGTCTGTAGATGTTATTTCTTGTTAAGATTTGTACATCAGGACCTGTGTTCAACCGTTACCACTTATTTCCTGTATTGCTCCATGTCGCCCAATAGTGTTTCATCCTGCATTGCCCGTCATCGCCCGTTGTCGAATGCCTGACATAATATAGTTAATTTTTCCTCTTTTTCACATTTATTTAGATTCGATACTGGTAACATAGCTCTTTTATTAAGAAAGTCAGAAAAGTGAGCTTTCATTTCCTGTCCGAAGCGTGCTGATCAGTCTACTCAAACTCAAAGAAGATCTATGGTGTTTCAACCCAATCCTGCCTAACTCGCTGGCTAGCCTGCTTGGCTGGATGCCTAAGCAAAGGCAGATAACTCCTTCGCTGTTTGCACCCATTGTTACTAGAAATACATTTTTTCCATGTTTTTTCTTCTTCAAATCCACAGGAATGATTTTACCGATAACGACATCGCTCGGGACCGAACAATCATGTCGTTATCGGGGGATGTCGTTATTCAGAATTTTCAAAATGGCGGCGAAAGGGGGCGTTACGAGTGAGGCTAGTCAATTGGGAAGATGTGGTGGGGCCCTGAAAAAGGGCCGGTGTGTTGGGGGTGGGGTTGGTAGAGCCAGCAGATGGGTTTACTAGCTGGTTGTCACGGCCTTGGTACCCTCAGAGATGGAGAAATAATCTCCACACGTTGTCGTTGGCCGAAAAAGAAGTGTTTTCATTGCTAAGAATACGTCTCAATTTTGTCAATATTGATCAAATTTTCATGTCAAATGTAGTGTTTACTGCTAGACTTATGTCGTTATTGGGAGGTTTCACGTCGCTATTCGGAGTTTTTTTTTACTAATGATATATAGCAAAAAAAACGGGACCAGGGATCCATGTCGCTATCAAGGGATTGTCGTTATTCGGAGATGTCGTTATCGGGGGATTGCACTGTATTAACAACGTTGAACACTGTAAATGGCACAAGTTGAGTGTCAAATAGGTCTGTCGTCCACAGGCATGGCAGTTTCGATTTCGCCTGCTAACGCATTGCTCGCCTCGGTGTTGATAGATTTAGATCTATCGCTTTTTTCTTCATCATCCCTTCGTCATCACTCAAATCAGTTAAAACTTCTTCAATATCAGAGTCTTCATCATTTTTATCACGGTTTAGGGTTCTATTGGGCTCTAATTCGCCGTTCATCTCTCTCTCAATTCGTGGAGCCAGCTTTACATGCGTTGAAGTTGAAATGCCATTTTGCCGTTCGACGACCTCTGTACTTTCAAAAATCGTAGAATATTGACGAAACCACGTAGAAGAGTTCTGTTTCCTTCTAAAAATCCCGTAAGGTCGTGAATAGGTTAACGGTTACGATAGGTTGTGACCTCGCGAGATTTGTCGCTAGAATGCATTGTAAACAAGCCTTCTAATTTCTGACGTCGGCAGCACTCGGCGCTAGGCGCTAGCGGCGCTAGCGGGCGCATTAGACAGGACCCCGAAAGGGCGCATTAGACAGGACCCGAAGGGCGCTAGCATTAGACAGGACCCCGAAAGGGCGCTAGCGAACGATTAGACAGGACCCCGAAGGGCGCTAGCGGGCGCATTAGACAGGACCCTGAAAGGCGATGCTAGCGGGCGCATTAACTCAATTCCACCTAAGCCCCACTCCCTGAATCTACCCCCTGTACCTAACAAGGGAAATAACTCTTCCACCCACAATTTTGACAAACTTTTTAAAAATCACTACAGACAGGCACCCAGACATGATAAAAATATGAAATAAACTGCAAAAAATTCCTAGAAGACTAAAGTTATATTTCCATATAAAAATAAGAGTTGAAAAAAAAAAGAATTACCTGCTAAAAAAAAATTCAAACTGACCAAAAGCGAAAAAAATCAAGAAAGACCACAAGAAGCCTTACAGGTAAGTCCAATTTGAATTAGCAAATCCAGAGGAGGGAATCAATAATATAATAATACATAAAGTTCATAAACAGTCCAGTCCAATGTCAATAAATCCAAGAATGAATAAAAAATATCCCCCTGCCCCAAAAATTTCATCAATCACACATGCACAATTATAATCTATCGATTACCAAAAAGCGAGAAAAAAAACCCAAGTCCACAAGAACACAATCCAGAGGAAGGAATCATTAATTTATATATATAATAATAGTACTAAGTTCAAACAGTCCAGGCCACAGTCAATAAATCCAAGAATGAATAAATATAATATCTAATATCCCCCCCACCTCATCAAAATGAATAACCCTAGGCCTTTCTGCGTTGTTTAGATCATCCAACGTCGTCCATTCAAGATTATGATGTAGATCTACTTCTCCTTCACCACTCCCCTCGTCCTCCTCATCATCTTCGTCGTTCTCAACTACGAGATCGGCATCAATTTCCGGTGGATCTACATTATCTTCATCTTCTATCTTCTTCATCTAAATTCAAAGTTAAAGGATTATAATCGTGACCGTGTAAGTCTCAGTCATCCGTTACATTACGGAACAAATTCAACAGGTCGTCCATTGTAAAGCGCGAGGTCGATTTTGGTAGAAAAAATTGCGTGTAATTTCAAGTGAGGATAGCTTCGCAATGAAGCAACGTAGAAACGAAAGGAAAAGCCCTAAAAATACCCGGATATGGCACCTACAACGGAAGTCTCGTGAAATTATAATTGAACGAGATTTCTGGTATTTATAAAGGTTTGAAATAACGAAAGCGAAAGTGCTACGTCACCGGGCGACTACGGGCGATCTGGGTGGGCGCACGGCTCTAGCGAACGGGCGACTACGGTGCTGTAGGCGGGATTGAGTTAAACAGGACCCCGAAAGGGCGTTAGCGGGCGCATTAGACAGGACCCCGAAAGGGCGCTAGCGGGCACATTAGACAGGACCCCGAAAGGGGCGCTAGTAGGTGGTGTGATAGGCAGGATTGGGTTAAAAGATAAGTCTTTTTACGTTCTCCGAGTCCAATGTTCTATTTCCTTTCCAAATTCACATGATATCGGTTTCGTATTGATATTCATATTCGGAGAGAAATAATGCAGAAGAAACTGATATTAACCTTGATTACGCTGATGATTCCCTGTCAAATCTAGATCTGTGTACCGATTTGAATTGATTTACCTAATCCACAACTACGGTGATCTCAGGGTTTTTGTTAGGATTCTATTTTAAAACTTTGCTCTGACTGCCTTGTAAACAGCCAAGGGATTTTTAACGTGCAGAAAGTGTTGTGTCCTGCATGCATGACCTCCTGACATTTGCTACACATGCTCTTTTGTCCTGCATCGGCCAAAACCTCATTTGACTTACTTTCTTTCTATGATATTCTCAATATCTTCAGAGGAACTACATTTCCACTGCCTCTAATCTCTTCATAATTTGTTTGTTTATTTGCCAGCATTCACAGCCTTTCTGTTTTTAATTACTGGATTTAATTTTGTAAAAGCATCTTTTGACATAATAACTACATTGTGACTTTCAACAAATTGTTTATCTTGTGCATTGTGCATTAACTACATTGTGACTTTCAACAAATTGTTTATCTTGTGCATTGTGCATTAACTACATTGTGACTTTCAACAAATTGTTTATCTTGTGCATTGTGCATGATGACAGCAGTTGGCAGGTGCTCTCAGTCTTAGTCTCAGCTAGTGGGTAGGTCTTACTTCTTTCCTTTCCTCTTTCACTTTTCTTTCATTTTGGTGATTTCTCTTTTCACGTTGACATCACTGCATAATGGTAGGCAAGGTAAATTTCAACGAACCAAAGCTTTGTGCGTGTGTTTTTCTCTCTCTCTCTTTAGTTAGGAAGTTTATGGTAATCACAATGGTAGGGCAATCTAGGGACTAGAAGGGAAGGATTCTCAGATTTGTTTGTTACAGCCAAAGGAATAAATTTTTAAAATGTATTTATTTGAAGCTCATAAAGCATCACGGCTAATTTACATATCTCTCTCATCGGCCAATGTGTATGTTTGTCCTGACTAGGAGGGAATATCGATAAAGCCGTAAAACTTACACAAACTTACGTCCAACCACATAAAAAGTGCACACCATAATTTCAATGTTTTCCGTTTGCCAGTTTTTTGTGTTATGAAGACAGCGGGATCCCTTCCCTTCATTCTAGGCGATGGAGGATGCAACGGTATCCTGAAATACTGGTGACAGTGTTTTGAGATCGAGAGGAAACTCTTCCTACGGATTACATTGTCTGAGGGAAAACGATGAACAACGATTTTAATTTTGCCCTGGCCGCCCTCTAAACAGCCAAAGAAAGGGACTGGGGCTTGAACCCACGGCCTCCTTTGCTTGTGAGGTCGACATCTTGCCTGTGGGAGTCCTCTCCCTGCCCCCTCCTGTCTCCTCGCTTCAATGTTCACAGCATAAAAAAAAAAGAATATAAATAAATAAAAATAGTTCCTCCAACTCCTGATGGCCGCTGTAATTTTCCTCCTTTTTGATATTTTCTCATTATCATCAATGGTAAGAAGTAGCAGTATACATGTTATTGAAATTGGAAAGGAATTCTCTATCTTTCATCTTTCATATTCAGTGCAAACGCTTTTACATTCTTTTGTTGTTTGTTGTAAAAATTGGGTTTGTATTTTAATCTGTGTGAATGAAAACGTAAATGTAACCATGCCATTGCCACTTGAGAAAGAATAAAATCTTGTGAGTTACCTCAACTCACATTCACAAGGATGTTTACCTTTTCAATTCTGCGATTTCGATTGTTTTATGGCCGATTTTGATTGTTTATGAGGGCTGTTGTGTTTTTGCGTAATGTCGTATGCATGTTTGTTTGTAGGTGAATTTGACATACACATAATAATGATATGGACAAAAAATTTCTGACACTGACAAGAAAATCTCAGTGTTTTATGATATGTGTTTGAAACTGGTAAGTCAAATCCAATGTTGTGGATGTGAATAGAATGGCGCTGGTGCTGGTGCTGGTGGCCCAATGTGGCTGTAGGACTTGGGATTGTTTGGTTCTAGGTTTGAATCTCTCTTTCTCTCTGTCTTTGTGCTCTCAATGTCTGTCTGTCTGTCTGTCTGCTCTCTCTCTCTCTCTCTCTGTCTCTCTCTCTCTCTCTCTCTCTCTCTCTCTCTCTCTCTCTCTCTCTCTCTCTCTCTCTCTCTCTCTCTCTCTCTCTCTCTCTCTCTCTCTCTCTCTCTCTCTCTCTCTCTCTCTCTGCCTGTCCCTCTTTCTTTTTCTTCTCTTTTCGCCATTTCTCTTTCATTAGATTAAATCCGAACTTAATCATTCTAATTCTAATGTCAACCATGCAATAGCAACAGCTAACAAAGTAAAGTATTTTCTATTATCATATCTTCACCGATTTCTATTAATTCTTAGACTTAAGATGGCCCAAGAAAGTTAGAAATGAAGACCGTCATCAGAGAGCAAATCAGTTTATTTGTTTGTTTGTTTAAACTGAAACTGTGAAACATTCCAAATTTGTGTAAACTGTCGTATCAGTACTTCTAACAAATTTTTGCGTCAGTAAATAGAGAAATACCGTAATAAAATTTAAAAGGTGTACAATATAATAAAATACATACAGCATTATAATTGAGCTGACAGTGCCTTATGAGACTGAGAGCAGAATCAACCAAGCTCACCAGTAAAAATCTGCAAAGTATTGCGACCTGGCCAAAGACCCCACAGAATGCCGAATCTTCTCCTGAAGACTCTGTCTTTAGTTTCCACTGAGTTGCTTTCTACTATTGACAATTTATTTCCACTATACCTTCATGTATGGTGGCGTCGGTGGTCGAACGGTTAGGCTGCTAGGTCCGAAGTTGTGTTCCTTGGGAAAGGCACTTAACACGCATTTTCCCCACTCTATCCAGGTTGGAAATGGGTACAAGCAGTAGCAGAGGAAAAACCTGCGACAGACTAGTGTCCTGGCCAGGAGGTGATTATTGTCACCTGTTCCACTTCATGCTATAGAAACCAGGAAAAATGAACATGTAAAATTTATTTTTCATCCTGTTATTAGTGTTATCGTTTATCTTATTTTTCTTTTATTATCAGCTCCCATTCTACCTTCCGGTGCATGGGTTTAGATACCAGAAATGATCTTTCTCCAGGCTGCTCTGTCCTGACATTTTCTGTTTCCTACCGTGAAAGTTAAATTAATTTGCTTTAATTTGAATGCCTCTTTTATATCTTCTTCCCACTTTCTTTGAGCTCTACCTTTTGGTTTTTTACATTGAGTTTTAGCACTGTATGATGATTTAGCTATTCTATTGTCATTCATTCTGTTTACATGCCCACACCTCAGTTGATTTATTTCTATCTTTGTTTTTATGCAATCTGTTTTGGTTTGATCTCTTATTGTTGTGTTTTTGATTTTGTCCCTTTTAGTTTTCCCTACTATAACTCTTCTTAGATATTTCATTTCAGCTGCCTGTACTCTACTGTATTCCCTACTGTCTAAGGTCCAGGTTTCATTGTCACAGAGGAGAGTAGGACAATAAACTGTGTTGTATACTGCCATTTTGGTTTTTGTCGACAATTCTTGTTTACCTACAAATGCCTTTCCTTGATGGTTATATTGCATTTGCCTTTTGGATTCTCTGGCTGATTTCTTCTCTTAGCTTTCCCTCTATTAATCATTACTCCTAGGTAATTGTAGCTTCGAATTTGTTTTAAATTCTCCCTGCCCAATTTAAGATTTTGTGTTTTAGCTTCCCTAGTTACTAGCATTGTTTTTGTTTTCTTTGCATTTACTCTCATTCCTCTTTATTTAATTCTTTATTCATTATGGGGATATTCGTCTGAAGGTCCCTTGCTGATTTTCCAAACAGAACTAAATCATCAGCAAATTAAATCAAACTAGTTTGAGCTTCCACATACCTTAATTCATTTTCTTCATTTTTGAGGATGCCTTTGCGACTAAATCCATAAATGTGACAAACAAAAGAGGACTTAGGATACAATCCTGTCGTTACGTTACTCCTATATCTACATCAAATTATGCAGATATGTTTCCAGCTACTCTCACTGCACATGTAGGTTTATTGTAAAAACTTTTAATGGCTTCTATTAAATTTTGCTCTCCACGGGTACAAGTCAATGTTTCTCTCAAGGATTTTTTCTATTATTTGTCTAATTGTATATATGTGGTCTTGTACACTTCTTCCTGGTCTAAATCCACTCTGGTGGTCTTCAATCTGATCCTCTACTCTTTTCCTTTGTCTCATTTCCAGAATCCTGGCATACGCTTTTCCTGGTACGCTAAGTAGTGATATCGCTCTATAGTTTGAGCATTTCATAGTTGATCCTTTCTTGTGTATTCGTAATGTCGTTCCCTCATTCCAGTCGTCTGGCGCCTGTTTGGATTTCCATGCTTGTTGACATATTGCATGTAGTAGTTTGTCTGCCTCTCTCTCTTGGTTTTGTAATCATTTCTGGATAAACTTGATCTGCTCCTGGGGCCTTTCCTAATTTCACTTTTCTTATAGCTGTTTGGAGTTCTTCCATTGAAATATCTACATCTTCAGCTGTCTCCTCTGGATTCCTTGTTACTCTTACTAATTGATCTGTACGCCTTGTTTCATATGTTCTGGAGGGATTACGTAATTGTTGGAAATACTTTCTCAATGTTTCCATGATTTCGCTGTCTTCTTACATTATTTCTCCTTTGGCGTTCTTAATTTGTCGTATTGGGCATGCTTTGGTCTTTCTCATGCTCTTCATTGCTCCCAGAATAGCTTTTGATTTCCTTGATAGCTTTCTTGAAGCCTTTGTCCAAACTTTTCCCACTGTTCCTGTTTTGCTTTCCTCATTTCCTCTTTGGCGATAGTTCTTTTACTCAAGTAATCTATCCTGTCCTCTGGCATCTTTGTTTGCAAGTATTTTTTTCCAGGCATCCTTCTTTTCTTTGATTTTAGTCTTGACATTCTCATTCTACCATGCTGTTCTTTTCTTATCTCCTGTAATTTGTTTCCCACCACAGATATCTTCAGTACAACTGAGGAGTGCTTCTTCATACATTTGCCACTTTTCTTCTATTGTGCTGTCTGTCATTCATATCCATCTGCCCTTCACTGATAAATGTTTTTATCCTGGATTGGTATATCTGTTTTACTGCTGGTTTATTTAGTTCTTCTATATTGAGTTTATTAGCTTTCTTTTCTTTCTTTTTCTGTTCGTTCTCTTCAGTCAGGAATCTCGTTTTGGCAATCACTAAATCATTAAATGTTTCAGCTCTGATGTTTACTCTTGGATCTGTTGTAATGTTAAAAAGGGAGCTGCTAAGTATTATTATTATTATTATTATTATGTAGTCTATGATTGACTTTTCGTATCGGTCTTCATTTACTCTTGTATATTTGTGGATATCTTTATGAGGAAAAAGGTGTTGGCTATTTTCATGTTATTGTTTAGGCAAAAATCTATTAGTCTCTCTCATCACATCAGATCATCGAAAGCGTGTGAAAGCTGCGAGCTCCCCAGGGACCCCTTGGCAGCAGAAAGTTTCAGTCACTGATATTGGCGTCAATCCTGTCTCTCACCCCAGATAGTGGTTTGGCAGAACGACGCCGTTTTTTGTAGCTGCCCCGCAAGGCCATACAAACAATTGCCCAGTGTGGGTTCTTCCGGGAGCCACCTCGATCTCAACCCTCAGAGATGGACATTTAACAAGCACATGTTCAGGGTTTTCAGACGGGTCACCGCACCAACGACAGGTTGGGTCACGGGTTGGGTCTATCCTATTCAGATGAGCGCCAAGTGGTACGTGGCCAGTACGCATCCCAAAAATGGTTGCCTGATCCCCCTTTTCAGGGTCCTCCACGCGTCATCTTTCATAGGTACTGGCATGTGTTCGAATACGTCTCTGCCAGTTGTATCTTTCGCCCAATCCGCAAGTCACCTGCCTGTCATTGCCTCTCGGCAGAGCTTTTTGCTGCGTCGTAAGTGAACCCGTCTTCCAGACCAAGTCCTGTTACCTATTACTCCTCATGATGTTTCTACATTGTTGTTTACTCTAGCGTTTAAATCTCCTAAAACCATTAGTTCCTGTTTGGCTTTGAGATTCTCTG
>JAXRKP010000360.1:333264-335764 GCA_037039925.1 Doris montereyensis | reverse complement strand
AGTATCTTTCTCTACATAGCCAGATACTCATTCACACCCGAGTCGAGCGAAGAAAGCAGGGTGAAGTATCTTTCTTATTAAGAGCACAGTGTCATGGAAAAACACCTAGGCCAGCTAAGGGGTTTGAACCAGTGTTGTCGTGATTACAAACTCACAACACACTACGGTTTTCGCCACAACGCCTCCACACCATGTATGCGATTTGCCGGGTATTCCCCTTATGTTATCTGTTTGTGCACCATATCGCTTCCTTCTGTATTTTCTTCCCGGTCTCTCCCCCTGTGGAAAGGACGGTGTCCCCATTAGTACATTTGTATCACATTGTTTCTTCTGCACTACTTTCCTGGTGATACAGGTGCAAGACATGATAGTATTATGCCATCCGTCGGTCTCGTTTGTATGGTTTTCTGTCTGCTCATCAGTCGACGTACTTATCTTTGGACTCTTTTGTCCACAGCGTCTGCACAGACCGCACGGCAACAGTGCAATTACGTTAAACTCTAAAATATCATTTAAGCTCGTGCACTAACAAAGCTTTGCTAGGTCCGACGTTGTGTTCCCTGTGAAAGAGATTTTAACACACACTTTCCTCGTTCGACCCAGGTGCAAATGGGTACAAGCACGAGCTTGAGAATACAAACATGTGTCAGACTAGACAGCGCCCTGTCCGGGAGATGACTGTTATCACCTGTGTCGTTTCACGCTATTAGACACCGGGACAAGCTCCGGCTCTGTGGGCTGTAATGGCCATGAGATGACTGTTATCACCTGTGTCGTTTCACGCTATAGACATCGCGCTATAGACATCGGGACAAGCTCCGGCTCTGTGGGCTGTAATGGCCATGAGATGACTTATCACCTGTGTCGTTTCACGCTATAGACATCGCGCTATAGACATCGGGACAAGCTCCGGCTCTGTGGGCTGTAATGGCCATGAGATGACTGTTATCACCTGTGTCGTTTCACGCTATAGACATCGCGCTATAGACATCGGGACAAGCTCCGGCTCTATGGGCTGTAATGGCCATGAGAGGACTGTATCACCTGTGTCGTTTCACGCTATAGACACCGGGACAAGCTCCAGCTCTGTGGGCTGTAATGGCCATGAGATGACTGTTATCACCTGTGTCGTTTCACGCTATAGACACTGGGACAAGCTCCGGCTCATGGGCTGTAATGGTCATGAGGTGACTGTTATCACCTGTGTCGTTTCAACTATAGACACTGGGACAAGCTCGGCTCTGTGGGCTGCCAATGGTCATGAGAGACTGTTATCACCTGTGTCGCTTCACTATAGACACCGGGACAAGCTCCGGCTCTGTGGGCTGTAATGGTCATGAGATGACTGTTATCACCTGTGTCGCTTGCGCTATAGACACTGGGACAAGCTCGACTCTGTGACTGTAATGGTCCTTGAATGACTATTATCACCTGTAGCTTCACGCTATAGACACCGGGACAAGCTCGGCTCTGTAGTGTAATGGTCATGAGATGACTGTTATCACCTGTGTCAAACTTCACGCTATGAACACTGGGACAAGCTCCGGCTCTGTGGGCTGTAATGGTCATGAGATGACTGTTATCACCTGTGTCGTTTCACGCTATAGACACCGGGACAAGCTCCGGCCTGTGGGCTGTAATGGTCATGAGATGACTGTTATCACCTGTGTACTTACTTGTGGGCACATGTAGTGTTTTATTAGCGGAGCCACATCTTTTCCGTGTGGCCTGTGGCAGGTGCTGTGGACAAGAGCCCTTACTCGCGTCTTCTGTCGTCTTTTTTGTTTGTTTACCCTTGAATGTCATTATATAATCTGTTTCACGCTGAGATCACCGCATTTTATTAACAAGCAAACAAAAACCCCGCTTTTACCCCACTTTTACCCCACTTTACCCCACTTTTACCCCACTTTACCCCACTTTTCTAAAAGTATAGCGAGCGCATCCAATAACCGCTGATGTCAAAGAAATCGATCCAATGTATATCTATGAAATGGGGACTGCGGCGGGAGGCAGGGAGGAAGGAAAAAAAAAAAGAAAGGGACGGAATTTTGTCGCCTGATTTTCTTGTCGAAATCCTTTCCTTCCTTTGCATTAGGATTGGTTTTTTTATTACTATGTCCAAGTTAGCAAATCAGGATCAACGGTTTATCGATTTGTGGTGTGCAACAAACTGCTTGATGTAAAAACCCCATCTCATGATTATTACATATTATATTATATTAAGAAAGCGTAAAAATTGAGTGAAGATCTGCAACTGATTTTTGATATGATATTATATCCATGATATAATACACGCTCATCGAAATTCATCTTTCTAGTTCTTGTGCTTGCAGATAATGATTTTTGGGGATGGACCTTTTTGTGATTACCCATTTATCCTCTGTCGCATCCACTCATGCACACTCTCTCTCTCTCTCTCTCTCTCTCTCTCTCTCTCTCTCTCTCTCTCTCTCTCTCTCTCTCTCTCTCTCTCTCTCTCTCTCTCTCTCTCTCTCTC
>JAXRKP010000360.1:300764-330764 GCA_037039925.1 Doris montereyensis | reverse complement strand
TTCCGATACCTCATGTTTATCTATATTACGAGTCTAAGTGGGGATGACAACATGGGTTCTTGAAGGCTCTCTCGAGTCTGGCTTGAGATCAAATGTATTGTTGGCTTCATTAACTTTGGCCGCAAACGCTATATTATTATGTTTGATATGTAGTCGTGGATCAAACTGTGGTTTAGCTTATTATGAAACATTATATTATTACGCGTAGTACCCTTGATAACGGTTCAATGGTAAAAGGGTTCAAACTTCAATTCCACGGCGAGAGAATATTAAATGGGTTTGGGCAAGAATTCGACGTGTTGGCGGTATCTGTGCTTTCAAACAGAGTGAACAAATCGAGAGAGATAACAATTGTATAACATTGTCGCGCAGTTCAGTGTTGTTGCTTTTTTTAAATTTTCAGTTTTATTTCGAGGCAGTTTTGTTGTGATGATTTGGCAGCCTGGCGCTCCTTAATTCTATGCGACTGAGAAGAAGAAAATAACTTGGAATTTCGACCAAGGCTTGACATCTTTTTTGACTTTTCTCTGTTGGTCGGGGTCTCTGCGTTTAGTTTTAGCGCCAGTCGTTGTCTGTGGACGTCTTAATGAAATGGGAAGTAAACGCTTGCAAGATCCTACCGAAAGAAAGCCTGTGAGTTACAATTTGTAAGGAGTTGATTGGCATATCAGCATCGACAACATGTTGAAATATCAGTATTACAGGCATTAGCCCCTCTCGTGATTGCTTTTCAATGACGTGTTGTCCCATAGTCTACTCTTCGCATATTTACACATGTCCACGCCTACGTCATGCAGCTACGAGTAGTTTGAGCTTTGGGTAAGACTTGAATATCACTGTCGGGCAGCCAGCACTCTCAGCTGCCATGAATCTCAATGTGCGTTACAAGACCACATGATACACAAACTACACAGAGGACCTCAATCAACTTTTCTTCATTCAATAGAAACAAGTGCAATCTTCAGCGTGCACATAATGAGAGGGGATGGGAGGTAGGGCGGGGGGGGAGTGGGGAGTGACTAGCTTACAAAAACAAGGAGACAAAAGGTGAGCTAAATTTTGCATGACTGTGTCGTGCTTCAACCCCCCCCCCCCTCCTTATTACACCTTAAAATCCGGAAGTTCACTTGACCACTGACTGCAGGGGCTTAAAACTCTTTCCGTCAGCTTGTCGCTTCCATGTCTTCACCTTCGAAATTCTCCGCCGTCCGCCTAGCGTAAACATCCGTTACAGGTAGAGAAGTAGAAGAAGCGCACTCCCTCTTTTTTCTTATCTCATCTTACGTCTTCAGTCTGATAGCTCTCTCCCCCTCTCTTTCCTTTCCCATTTTTTTCTAACTTTGAAAATAATGTTTTGTATGCCATTCTATTGCCGGAATAGCTCCCGTATGCTTGATATATCTCATCTCTCTCTCTCTCTCTCTCTCTCTCTCTCTCTCTCTCTCTCTCTCTCTCTCTCTCTCTCTCTCTCTCTCTCTCTCTCTCTCTCTCTCTCTCTCTCTCTCTCTCTCTCTCTCTCTCTCTCTCTCTCTCTCTCTCTCTCTCTCCTCCCTCCCTCCCTCTCCCCTCCCTCCCTCCCTCCCTCCCTCCCTCTCTCTCTCTCTCTCTCTCTCTCTCTCTCTCTCTCTCTCTCTCTCTCTCTCTCTCTCTCTCTCTCTCTCTCTCTCTCTCTCTCTCTCTCTCCCTTCTGTACCTTCCTGTCTGCCTCCTCTGTCTTTTTCTGTCTCCTCTAAATTGTGGGCGGTTGTCGGATGGTACTGGTAGGTCCTACTTCTTTCTCTTTTACTCTTCCGCTTGTTACTGTTAGTTTATTCTTATATCCCCCTGAGATAACCGCGTATGGTGCAGACGGGTAAATTGCATTGAAACGACAACAAAATCTCTCCTCTATGTAGCTATTTTTTCTAGACTATTCTACTTTTCTAGCTACCGGTATCTATTTATCTACCTCAAAGACGCACAGATACACACACACACACACACACACACACACACACACACCCAACCTTTCCACATCCTTGTCAGTCTATCCTGATTCACCCCTTCGTTATCGTCTCAACGTAATTTGATTGATAATCTGCTCGTACTCCATATGCCTCACCAACGCCTCGGGGGGGGGGGGGGGGGGGGAGCAACCACCTCTATGCACGGTGTGCGTCCCTAGTGCATCTGTGTACTAAAATGATTTGTCGATAGGTTAGTCGGTTTTCTTGTCGATTTGTTGGTTTTTAACAATATTATGATGTATTCATTTTACAGCCTCAGCACTTGCCATGATTTTTAATTTATTATGATGCTTCATTTCATCACCCAGTTGATATCTTTTAGCTTTCACGGAGCTGGGCAAAGATGAAATGGGATGGTGTACCCAGAATAGTTTTCTCTTCCTTTATCAGTTCCCATTCTACCTTTCGGTGTATGGGTTCAGATGCTCGGAGATGATCTTTTCTCCAGGATGCCCTGTCCTGGCATTTTCTGTTTCCTTCCAAAAAAGTTAAATTTCTATGTTTCAGTGCCTCTTTTATATCTTCTACTCCTGGGGAGATTAAAATATGATTCGGTCCCTACATTTTCTATTCCTTGTCCTTTTTTCTTTGTTTCTGTTATGGCCAAAATATCTACTTTGAATTTTTCCATTTCGTCAACTAATTCTAACTCTTTTCCATTTGTTGCCCTAACATTCCATGTTCCAAAAATCACAGTCCGTGTTCGTTTCCAAGTTCGTCTTCCAAAGATCAAGCCGGTTATATTTCTTTTATTTCTCTGAATCAGGTTGTTTTGGATAAGCAGGGGATTAGCCCACTGTACCCTAGATAGATGGTGGGGCTGCCACCTTGAGGCCCCCTACCAGGCCTTGTTATTTTCTGTCAGGGTTAACTCCCTTAGTCTTTGGTCATTCAAGACCGGCCTACAAGCAGCAGGTTGGTTTCTGTCAGGGTTAACTCCCTTAGCCTTTGGTCAACCAAGACCCACCTGCAAGGCAGCAGGAGACTCGTGGAGGGCGGGATCATCTACTCCCCGTACAGGTGCTTACCTGTCCGCTGCCCGACCAGAATAGCTACGTTTAAGAAACGGGACGAGCTTCTTCTTTTCTTTTTCTTTCTTTTTTTTTGGACACGGCAGACGCCTTTATCATTTGTGAAATCGGGAAATTCATTGGATGTTGTGTTGCGTGTAGACGATTTGTCAATACATTTTACGGCAATTCTCTTAGATAGTTCAGAATTTTCAAAAATTCCAAGATTGGTAAGTGGCTACCACTCCGCGACCCCGACCCCTATTTTCCTTTTCCTTGCACTAGCGTACGTTTTCAGGCACACATACAACCTCCCTCTCTCTCTCTCTCTCTCTCTCTCTCTCTCTCTCTCTCTCTCTCTCTCTCTCTCTCTCTCTCTCTCTCTCTCTCTCTCTCTCTCTCTCTCTCTCTCTCTCTCTCTCTCTCTCTCTCTCTCCCTCCTCTCTCCCTCTCCTCTCTCTCTCTCTCCCTCTCTCTCCCTCCCTCCCTCCCTCCTCTCCCTCTCTCCCCTCTCTCTCTCTCTCTCCCTCTCTCCCTCCCTCCCCCCTCCTCTCTCTCCCTCCCTCCCTCTCCTCTCCCCTCTCTCCCTCTCTCCCTCCCTCCCTCCCTCCCTCCCTCCTCCCTCCCTCCCTCCTCCCTCCCTCCTCTCCCTCCCTCCCTCTCTCCTCCCTCTCTCTCTCTCTCTCTCTCTCTCTCTCCCTCCTCCCTCCCTCTCTCCCCCTCTCTCTCCCTCTCTCTCTCTCTCTCTCTCTCTCCCTCCCTCCCTCCCTCCCTCCCTCCCTCCCTCCCTCCCTCCCCTCCCTCCCTCCCTCCCTCCCTCCCTCCCTCCCTCCCTCCCTCCCTCCCTCCTCCTCCCACTCCCTCCCTCCCTCTCTCTCTCTCTCTCTCTCTCCCCCCCCCTCTCTCTCCTCCTCTCCCTCTCTCTCTCTCCCCCCTCTCTCTCTCTCTCTCTCCCTCCCCTCTCTCTCCCCCCCCCCCCTCTCTTTCTCTCTCTCTCGCTCTCTCTTTTCTCACTCGCTCTGACACACACACACACATATATACACACACATATATACACACACACACATATACACACACACACACCACTGACCATCTAGCAGCTGCAAGGAAGAAAACATGGAAATATCGATGAGCACGCACATGCAGGAGTTAATAATGTAATCAATGTCTTTGAAATGCTAGAAATGTGTCTAAATGGGATGATGCAAATTTGAATGGATTATCATAGGCAATGTGCCAAGGCGTATCATAATGGTGCAAGGCTGTGAGAGCTATCAAAACCGCAGGGTGACCTTGCCGGAATAGATAGTGGATTTTATGGAGGTTGGAGGAGGGCAAAGAGGAAGGGGGGGGGAGGGGAGGAACCAGAGGTAATAAATGAAGTAAAGACAAATATGGCTCATGACAGGATTACACAAAGCACAAAGGAGAGTTAGTTTTATGTGTGCTACTACAGAAATCGTTTATACTAGGGAACCCCCCCCCCCCCCCCCCCCCCGGGCCCACACTTTTGTTTTAGTTTGTTCCTGTTTATGGTAAGCAATGATTTTGGAAAATTTGAAAGGACTTACTACTTTTCATATTGTTTTGCAGTGCCCTTTAGATAGAGTAGTGAGGATTGCACAAATAAGCACTACTGAAGAATTTAATTTCTCAAGTTATTTCCCACCCATCCCAGTCTCAGTCCATCTTGGTTTTGGGTTTTGTATTGTTTAGTTGTCCTTTATGGTTTATCTGTGCCAATGGTTATGAGTAATATAGCAATTTTCAAAAAGGCGTGCAATGTATAGCTGGTGATGTCCTTTAAATGAGCATTATATTATTAAAGCACCATCTGACAACATGTGCAGGGTGGGGCCTCCTTAGTTTTTGTTTGCGTTTTTTTTTTTTTTTTTTTTTTGGTGGGGATTTTCTTTAAGGAGAGAGGGGTTTGGAGATGAATCTTATGTTTATTTTTCGTTGTTTTGTTTGGAATTTTTAAAGGGTTTTTTAGTTGGTTTATATTTTGGTCCATTGTGGTAAAACTAGATATAGATCTGGCCTACCAAGAAGCAGGAAAGGGGGGGGGGTGAGGTTCTGACAATATCCAGTAATTATAATTTGCAGGGCGTTGTCAAGGGTGGGTGCCTGTATCTCCCCAAGTTTTATGGCAAGCAGTTTTGGTCAGAACCACATTGGCATTGTCATCCCAAGTGTTGCCGAGCTGACCGGGGCTGCTTTCCCTCCCTCATCCCCTTCCCCTCCCCTCATCCCCTTCCCCTCCTCATCCCTTCCCCTCCCTCATCCCCTTCCTTGTCATGCCTTGAGGGAAAGAGGAACACAACATTGAGGAAAACAAATGTGATGTGATAGGATGAGGGGCAGAGAATATTTGTGTGAGAACTCATGTAGGGCAGTGTCAGTAATGCTGCCAGTAATGCTGTGAGAAAGGAGAGACTGAAAGCGATGGATGTAGATGAATAATCATGAGTGATGAATAGAATTTTCATGTGAAGTAATAAATTTGGCCTATGTGTCTTCCTTACGTACAGTTCAATGTCACTTCTTTTTTATATTTAACCTATTTCATTGTTCATTCTTTCTTTCTTTCTTTCTTTCTATTTCTTTATCAGTTCCCATTCTACTTTTGGTGTATGGGTTAAGATACCCAGTGTATGGGTTAAGATACCCGAAATTTTATTTCTCCAACCTGCCTGTTTCCTTCTGTGGAGGTTAAATTTATTTGCTTTAGTGCCTCATATATTTTTTTTCCTACTTTCTCCTAGGACTGCCTTTTGGTCTTTTACTTTGGGTTTTAGTATTGCATACTGATTTAGCTATTCTACATTCATGTGTCTTATAATGTATATCATCATTCTAATTTCCTTCTTTTTTTTTTATCTTTTCCTTTGTTTAGCTCTCAATACCCCTCCACAATTTGCTGAACAGACAAAGCAGTTGGAGAGGGCCAAGGTAAGCATTGAGCTCATTTTGACATATATAATAAGGTACAAAATCACTTAAGAAGCTTAACACATGACTGATCTCTTCTTCTTTTTTTTGCCGAGTGAGGTTAAATATAAAGACATAGTAGTTTTAATTGTTTTTGTTGAGACTTTTTACCCTGCCTCATTTGTGTGCAAGAGCTTAAGCTCTTTGAAGCTGGGAAGGAAAAGCAATATATCATGTAGTGTTTTTGTTCAATCTGACTTGTTTTGTCAACATTGCACTGGAAATGTATTCCCTCATAGAATAACATCTGATGGAGAACAATCATCAGAAATCTTTTTTTTCTTTTTTCTTTTTTAAATAAGAAATTCAAGCATAGACAAAAGCAAGGGACAGTGATTTTTAAATGCAAAACAGCATCATTTGGCCACCGCAAATAGCTAAGAGATAATGTTCTTCCTTTTCCAAAGTTTTTTTTTGTCCAAAAATACACACAATGAAAATATCAACATGCCCGTCTTGTCTTGTCTCCATTATTTGCTCTTTTTTGCACCTCCTTTCAGACTGGTGATTTACTCAGACATAAAATACAACAAAGACCAGACAGACAGTCTCTGGTACAGCAGCATATACTTGAAGGTAAACAGCATGGCATTCTTCTCACAGATGTTGCTTGTATCTTTCGTCTGTGTTGGTTGGTGGTGTTTGGTGGCTGGACTGCACAGGGTGAAAGGAGTAGTGTATGTTATCGCCTGAATTTATCTACATGCTTTTCGAAGAGATTATTGTTGATAAAATGTGACAACCCAGATGTGATATCGTATACTCACAATATATGATCATGATTTTTTTTCTCTTAACTCATGAAACGTCTTTCCTATGCAGATACAACGTTGACCCCTCTCTTCATGAGCGCCAGCGCTTGTTGAAACGGTCACGTCTACTTGATGGCTTGAATGACAAACTTGCTCACAGGCCTGGCCCTCTAGAGCTGGTACAAGGAAACATCCTTCAGCCTTCCAATGAATTGGCTAATGCAATCAAAGGTACGACCCTCTCTATGTCTGTTGTTTGTACTTTTTCAGGAGTACTGTTTTTACCATTTCTTGTGATCAGCATCAAGACAAGGCACCTTGAAACCCAAATCAATGTTCTGTAAGTAGTGTAAGTGAGCTTCGGTACCTGCTGACCAGAGTAGTCTGACTATTTTCACAAATTACCCTATTCTTGCTCCTGCATGGAGCTGTTTCACTCACATATCCATCTCATCTGATTAGATTGTACACAGAACAATAAACTATAATGTCCTTCTCATTTCACACCTGAGTCAAGTGAGGAAGGAGAGCTGATTATCATGTCCAAAGGTGTAAAAATCTTTCTTTTTTTTTTCCAACTCACCCCAACATTTAAACTAGGGAGCCTTTTGAGAAGAAAGCAACTAAGGACAGTTTGAGTCGACTTTAAGAAGCAGTTTGAGAAAGATCATGATAAAATAACATTTACGTTGGGGGGGGGGGGGGGGGGATATAAACTTCAGAGAAACAAATGAAAACTGCTGACATTACGATGAAACTGATACAGCAGAATTACAGCAAATGATATATTCAAAACATATCTCCCCCATGAGGGCCCCATAATAGGACAAATCTCATCAAAACTCCCCCCCCCACCCCACCTTTTATAGCTTTCCCATTTGTCCTTTGGCAGGAAGAAGAGGTGATGATCATATCAAGATTAAATACACTATTGACCCCTGTTTGCTTAGATTGACCTCAACATGTAATAGTTGTGTGTAGATGAGCGTAACGTTTTTGACTTCGAAGAAGTGGAAAGCTTAGGATGAAAAGCTTCATAAATATGAAAGATAATTAAGTAATGAAACTTGTTCTCCAATTTTCATGTTGATGTGTTTTCTTGTCTTGTTTTAGATGGCACCCTTCAATTCATCTCCACCTATGATAGCGATTCAAGTCAACAGGGCTCAGTCTTTGCCTTCGACGAGGAGAGCATAGGAAGTGACGGAGTGCCGTCACCATCTCTTGATGAATCGTCTTGCATTTCAGAAATCAGTAGTCCTACATCAGTAACACCAGTACCAGTGACTGAGCCAATTCCATTCTCTCTTACATTCACCCAGTCCATATCACTACCTTCTGGTGTTAATAAATCAGCGTCCTTGGTTGGAGTTCCTCCTGCCACACCTCCATCGACAAGCCAAAAGTCGATATCTTCCTCCGGGAAATCACGTTCTAAAAAACTAAACCAAAGGTGACCTCAAAGGCCAGGATCATTAAATTTCACGAGTACAAAGGACCCCATCAGTTGTCAAAAGCCACTCAAGCACCGGCTCAGTGACGTCGCCCTCAAGCAGCAATGGTAGTAACAATAACATTATCAGTAGTAACAATAACAATAACAATAACAATAACAATAACATTAACATCAGCAATAGCGTGCGTCAATGCCGACGAAACACCCTATCACATCATGCTGCAGCAACAGCAGCTGTTTCTACAATGGCAGCTGGAGTTTCAACAAAATCATCAACACCAACATCCACAACCCCAGCATTTAGCCACGTTTACGGGAAATTCAGCGCCCAACCTTCCGTCTCTTGGTAGCGGAGATCTGACGAGCTCTCCCCACCTATGAATATAGGGAGCTCTATGATGGTGACTAGCCCTGGTATCACTACAACGTCTTCATCTGCTTCTTCTTCCCCGACTCTTTTTCAACAGGCATGCGTCGTTCAAGCATTGGCATTACAGAAGCCTCAGCTCTTGTCAAACGTTACAAGCAATGCCTCTAATATATTTACTGGCTCAGGAGTTACCACCTCCGCAAGCCAGCCAGCTGTTTCCATCCCTCCCTCTTTCCCACCGCCGACAATTTCTCAGACACAGAATAGACCGACTCAGTCAGTTGCTCCCAGAACGACGAGTAAGCCAGTGACACTTGTGTCATCTCCTGCGTTGTCCTTCCCCAGACTGGTTGGAAATCTAGAGGATATGAAAGTGGCCGATCTGAAGGCGGAACTAAAGAAACGAAGTTTGCCAGTGTCAGGTCCAAAGCCTCAACTGATTGAAAGGCTCAAGCCGTACACAGACCAAAGTTTGACTGTGTCAGCCGGTCATGCCCACTCAAGCAACAACAGTAGTAGACCCTCATCACAACCACCCTCTCGTGTTCCCACCCCCTCTGCAGTTCAACCAGACAACGTTTCACATAAAAAAGGAACCAAACGGAGAAGTGATAGCATCACCCATCACTCGACCCATTCCTTCGTCTATCATTACCAACTTCCCGTCATCTTCCCCTCGCTTTCCCCAGCCTCCTCCTCCTCCTCCTCAACACCTTTTTCCATGCCCATCACTCTGCCTTTCTGCACACATGGTCTCAAAACTGTGGTTAGTGTTAAACCGATGGTTAAAGATGAGCCAATGGCATTAGGTGACTCGTCTCCACCTACTTCTCCCCCTACTCTCCAGGCCCGTACCCCAGGTCCCCAGACACCAATGAGTCCTGATTTAGACCATTCCTATCCTCCCAGTCTAACGCCAAAGCCATGCCAGACACCTCTGCCTCACAGTCTTCTTAAACAAACGAACGGCTCGGTAGCAGTGGTGACGATGAACACGGATCATTCCCAGCCTGCCTCTGTGGTTCCTGCTGAGATGACTCCGATGGAGGTGGATTCTGTGTCTGTAGATTTGAATCAAGGAGTTGACCAAAACGCCTTCAAAGCGGCCAGTCTAGGCCAGGGCTTGGATTCCAACATCCTCAAGGCGTTCGTTCAACCCTTGCCCAGTACAATCAATCTCAGTCCCAACTTCATGGACTCCTCGGCATTTAAAAACACTGCTTTGGATAGTAATCGGACTCTTAAAGGTTTAAATGGCAACCCAACGACAATGGAAAACTTGGGTGACATTAAAACTATTAACCTGAGCCCCAACATGGATGGAAATTCCGCTCTGAAAAGTATTAACTTGACCCCAAACATCGATGCTTCTACCTTAAAAACATTAAATCTGAGCTCGTCAGGTGATATAACTCAGTTAAAGGCATTTAGTTCCAGCGTTGCTAGCGACAACCAAGCTCTTAAGACAATAAGCGTGGGTCCCACCACCACTCCAACTACATTAAAGACAGTCAAATTGTCACAGTTGTCCCCAAATCGAGTAACGCCGGTGCAAGTATCTGCTCCCCTAGCTCAATCGGTGAGTATAGTCTACATCCTATTAATGCAAAAGAAAAATAACTTTCTAGGATGACTGCCTGCATGTTAGTTTCATGTACAGCTTTTCATGAATATTTTATAGCTTAGACAACCGTAGTGTTTATACAAGTATTTTATAGAATTCAAACAGGAGTTCAATGTTGTGCGTACGTATTTGTGCCGTTTCATTTTTTTTTTTTAAAGATTTACTTTGTAACAATGAGAAAGCATTTGATTAAGTTATAAGGAATCTTGCCGAACTAGTAAAGAGATATATTTAAAAGAAAAACAGTGAAAGAGAAGTGGATAGTCTCAAACTGTGACTTATTATGTGAGATAAAAACATAGAGAGATTTATAGTTTCATGTTTTCTTGATGACATGAAATCCAGCTTCATGTTTAATTTCAAGGTTTCTGAATTTCTGATCAAACAGCATATAAGCAAATGCATGGGTTATATATTTTGATGCATTGCTTTTCTCAGTGAAATCAGGTAATGCTTTGTCAATCTCCAATAAATGAATTTATAAAGAAATCGAAAGACATTATCAATTCCAGGGTCACAAAAACCGCCCATTTACATACTTAAAAATTCCTTACATTTTATGTTTAACAAATGCTTTTTGTTACCTAAATATGAAAAGAATTCTTTTGGAATCGTGGCAAGCCCTCCAATCATGGAGAAAAGACCAAAAAATTTGGGTAGAGTTTTTCATTTGCATAATCTACAAACGTTTTGAAGGCATTTAAAAGTGGATGTTCTAGGTCCTATATATATATATCCGGTCTGTAACTGATGTGAGTTCCTTACAGGGCCTCATTTGATTTCGTATCTATTGCAATTCTTTTTGCAATTCATTCAACTCTTTTTTTTTTTTCAAACTCACAGTTGACCACACCAGCCTCACTTGTTCAACTGCAACAGCTGCAGCAACTGCAGACCTTGCAGCAACTTCAACAGCAGCTGCTTCATCAGACACAGGTTCAGCAACAGCAGCTTCAGCAACAAACCCAGCAGCAGCTCCAACAGAGCAGCCAGGCTCCCATCAGTCACAGCGACCAGGTGGTTTTGGCCCAGGCCAAACAAATAGAAGAGCTACAGAGACAGTTGCAAGAGTCAAACCTCAAACTTAAATTACAGCAGTTGCAGCAGCAACAGCAGATACAGTTGCAACAGCAGCAGCAGCAGCAACAACAGCAGCAACAACAGCAACAACAGCAACAACAACAGCAAGAGTCACAGCACCAGCTGTGGCAAGTAACAAAATTAGACCAGGTAATGTTTCATGCAGACGCTGAAGAGTTCCTTCACGCACCTGTAAAGCGAATGTTTTTTGCATTATGTAGCATAACTCTTAAAATTTGAAAGAAGGAGATTATCAAATGCATAGAACAAATCGCATATGATTCTGTTCCGTTTGTCCGTCTTTCTAGAAACATTAAATTTTGTCAATGTATAAATGTATAGCTATTTTCGTTCATTGACATTTGTTCATTGTGTTTAAAAGTAATGTATCAAGGTTGTTTTTTTTCATGGCATTATCAGCAGGGCAACACAATTATGAGTAATCTCAGCCCAGACCAGTTGAATCCGACGTCCCTCCCCAGTCAGCTGCTACCAGCGTCACTACAGCTATCACAACAGCCAAACCCCGTCGCTGCTTGGACAACAGACTTCAAGTCCTTTGATACAGCAACAATCACAGGGTCCTCTTTTCCTGAATAGCCAGGCCATTCAACAGACACCGGTTTTGATTTCAGGTCAAGGTAATAGCTCTTGACATTTTGTTGTGTTTTTTTTATTATTGGTTTTCTTTTAATAGTTTTTTTAAATATTGAATTAACAATTGATACAGAAGTTTTGAATCATTTCATTATCTTATTCAAGTGTAGATTTTTTGGTATGAAACAGCATCATATTGAAACTTATTTATCAATGAAGTTCAGTATAAGGTTAGAGAGATATGTTAGAGGCTTGGAAAGAGACATGAAGAGAGACAGAGAGAAAAGCAAACAGACAGGTATAGATAGAGACAGAGAGGGAGAGAGACAGAGAGACAAATACAGACAGACAGACAAGGAGAGAGAGAGAGAAGCAAAGAAAGATACAGAAATAGAGATTAAAAAATATAGACATAAAGGAGTTTTTGTACTTTCATGGAAGTTTGTAATTGTAAGTTCAGCAATGACAATTATGAAAATTCATTCTCATCCGAAGAAATTTCCTGTTTGATTATTCATTCTCACAGCAAAACATTTCCTTAATCCAACGACAGTGCATTATAAACTCATTTAATGAAAACTGAATAACATAAATGTAAAGAATTTTGTGTTGCTAGATTTTATTTCTAAATATCTCACTCTAGTTTCAGAAGTTTTATTAACTGACTAGAAACATGCGCCATTGAAAATAAATCAGAATCAAGCTTTTCAACATTGATCAGCAAAACTTTAGTCCCCTAGTCATTCCCTAACCTTAACAACAAGCTGTATCTTGAATGGACACTGACGTATTTGTGTACTTTTTCCTTGCAGCCTAAAGTGAATACAAAGTCAGAAACTAAACTATACTACATTCACAAATACACGATAAATCCTCCATTATTAGTGTAATCATGATTTACACACTATTTGAAACTGTTATGGTGTGGTCTTTTTTCTCTCCTGTCAAGGAATTCAACAACTTGAAGAGCAAGCTGCACAAAAATTGCGAATGCAGAACCAAAACACTTTGTCTAATGCAGTGACTAGTGTCAGTGGCGAGATAGGAAACGGAACCAAGACTTCCCAGTTCCCTCCGATGTCTCTGCCCTATACAATTCACATTAACCTTACTAGCTCAGGACAAGTCAAACTGCCTCCGCAACTACAGCCCATCACCACATCTACAGCTACCACTGGTACGGCCACCAAATCTTCTCAGGTCCCTCGTCTGCAGCCCCGAAGCAGCTCATGTTGAACACGGTGTCCCAGAATATACCAAATGGTCATCCACTTCTAGAGACCTCTTCTAATTCCAGTCTCCTGTCCCAAAAAGCATTGAGTAACAGTCTGGTAAATGCAGGAGGAGACAGCTCTAATGACAGTTCAACAGCTCTTCATGTTGTCCAGTCAAACGCCTCTCAGACGTTAGGTAGGTTATGTTCCTCATAGTATTGTTTTTTAATTTCTGTCTCGACAGCTGACATTATTCCGTACAGAATTGCCCTAATGTCTCATCAATTTTAGTTTTTTAATGACATTGTTTCTGATTGTTGATTTATTGTCTTCATCCTACGCAGTGGATCGATTGCTAAGCTGGTTTGTTATATCAATTTTGTACAAACTGTAAACAGAGTCTTTAGTGGGGTCAATTATTTTACTTGAGTTATATTACATTAAGCCAAGATGTCAAGATTTTGCAATGATATTGAAGTAATTTGACAAGTTAGATCTTTTAAAACGTCCTGCTAAAATTCTGTGTGTTTTCATTTTTTACTATATGTTGTGGGTTTTTTTTTGTCCTTACTGAAGGATTCCCACCAGTTGTTATGACAAAGCCCTCGGTCTCAAAAACTCAATCCTTTGGCCTCACCTCACCCCCTTCATCATCATCTCCAACATCGCCCATTGGTGTCATTGCCAGTCAGCCAAATGGATTAATTACAAAGTAAGTATGGATTATCTTTTCTTTTCTTTTAATAATGTCATTTTATGTGTTTAGCAGCAGCTGTTTCTACAGGGTAGTGAATCGTATTGTTTGACGGGTTAGCTAACTGGTATTGTCTATCGATATACCAAACGAGCAATGCTTAAATGGAATCTTATAAATAAGTTGGATCAGAAATCTTGTGAAGCTTAATTGTGTCTGGTAATTTTTTAAACCGGGCAGTGGACACGTAAGCACTTGTACGGGGAGTAAATGATCCCGCCCTCCACGAGTCTCCTGCTGCCTTGCAGGTGGGTCTTGGCTGACCAATGGCTAAGGGAGTTAACCCTCATAAAAACAGCCTGCTGCCTTGCAGGCCAGTCTTGACTCACCAAATGCTAAGGGAGTTAACCCTGACAGAAAATAACAACCTGCTGCCTTGCAGTCTGGTCTTGAATGACCTAAGGCTAAGGGAGTTAACCCTGACAGAAAATAACAAGGCCTGGTAGGGGGCCTCAAAGTGGCAGCCCCACCATCTACCTAGGGTACAGTGGGCTAATCCTGCTTATCCAAAACCAAACTGATTCAGAAAAGTAAAAGAAATATAACCGGCTTGATCTTTGGAAGACGAACTCGGAAACGAACACGGACTGTGATTTTTGGAACATGGAATGTTAGGGCAATTAATGGAAAAGATTTAGAATTAGTTGACGAAATGGAAAAATTCAAAGTAAACATTTTGGCCATTACAGAAACAAAGAAAAAAGGACAAGGAATAGAAAATGTAGGACCAAATCATATTTTAATCTTCTCAGGAGTAGATGTCAAAGATAGAGCTAGAGCAGGAGTAGGCCTTCTAGTGCATAAAAGGCATGAAAATCTACTAGAAAGTTTGAAATTTATAAGCCCATGGCTATTAGAGATAAATATTAAACCAGAAGGAAGAGAAATAAAACTATTAATAGCTTATGAACCAAACGAAGACGCCATTAAAGAAGAAAAACACATCTTCAAAAACGATGTACAAATAGCTGCAGAGAATCTTAAACACAAACAGGAACTAATGGTTTAAGGAGATTTAAACGCTAGAGTAGGCAACAATATAGAAACGTCAGGAGTAATAGATAAAGAAGGAGAGACAACAACTTCTCCAAATGGAGAGAGACTAATATGCTTTTGCCTAAAGAATAACATGAAAATAGCTAACACTTTCTTTCCTCATAGAGATATCCACAAATATACAAGAGTAAATGAAGACAGATGTGAAAAGTCAATGATAGACTACATAATAGTTAGCAGCTCCCTTTTGTGCAGTACATTGGATGCAAGAGTAAAGAGAGGAGCAGAAATATTTAGTGATCATCGCCTAGTGATTGCTAAAATGAGATTACTGACTGAAGAAAACAAACAGAAAAGGAAAGAGAAGAAAGCTATTAAACTCAAAATAGAAGAACTAAATAAACCAATAGTAAAACAGATATACCAATCTAGGATAAAAGGATTTAACAGTGAGAGGCAGATGGATCTGAAGGATAGCACAATAGAAGAAAAGTGGCAAGTGTATACAGAAACACTCCTCAGTTGTACTGAAGAGGTCTGTGGTAGGAAACAAATTATAGGAGATAGGAAAAAAACAGCATGGTGGAATGAGAATGTTAAGACTAAGATCAAAGAAAAGAAGGATGCCTGGAAGAAATACTTGCAAACAAAGAGACCAGAGGATGGGATAGATTACGTGAATTAAAGAACTTTCGCCAAAGAGGAGGTTAGGAAAGCAAAACAGGAACAGTGGGAAGAGTTTGGACAAGGAAATCAAAAGCTGTTCTGAGGGACAATGAAGAGCATGAGAATGACCAAAGCATGCCCAATCCGACAAATTGAGAACACCAAAGGCAAAAATAATGAAAGAAGACAGCGAAATCATGGAACGTGGAGAAAATATTTTCAACAATTACATAATCCCTTCAGAAGATATGAAACAAGGAGTAAAGATCAATTAGTAAGACTAACAAGTAATTCAGATGGAAGAACTCCAAACAGCTATAAGAAAAGTGAAATTAGGAAAAGCAGATTAAGTTTATCCAGAAATGATTAAAAACCAAAGGAGAGAGGCAGACAAACTACTACATGCAATATGCCAACAAGCATGGAAGTCTAAACAGGTGCCAGACGACTGGGAAAAGGGAACGGTAGTAGCAATACATAAGAAAGGATCAACTATGGAATGCTTAAACTATAGAGGATATCACTACTTAGCGTACCAGGAAAAGTGTATGCCAGGATACTGGAAATGAGACTAAGGAAAAGAGTAGAGGATCACATTGAAGAACATCAGAGTGGATTTAGACCAGGAAGAAGTCTACAAGGCCACATATTTACAATTAGACAAATAATAGAAAAATTCCTTAAGAAAAACATTGACTTGCACTTGTGTTTTATAGACTTAGAAAAGGCATTTGACACTGGGAGGAAGGACGAACTATGGCATCCTTAAAAGAACACAATGTAGAGGAAAATTTAATAGAAGCCATTAAAAGTTTTTACAATATAACCAACATGTGCACTGAGAGTAGCTGGAAACATGTCTGCAGAATTTGATGTAGATATAGGAGTAATACAGGGTTGTGTCCTAAGTCCTCTTTTGTTTATCACATTTATGGATTCTGTCACAAAGGCATCCTCAAAAATGAAGAAAATGAATGTAGGTGTGTGGAAGTTCAAACCAGTAAATGTATCAGTGCTTTCATTTGCCGATAATTTAGTTCTGTTTGGAAAATCAGAAAGTGACCTTCATCGAATATCAACTTTATGAACAATGAACTAATTAAAAGAGGAATGAGAAAAGGGGAAAAAGATATAAAAAAGCATTGAACTTTAACTTTTTTGGAAGGAAACAAGAAATGCCAGGACAGGGCATCCTGGAGAAAGATCATTTCGGGCATCTGAACTTATACACCGAAAGGTAGAATGGATACTGATAAAGAGAAAACAATTTTTTTTTATTAATTTATGATCATGACCAATTGTTGATGTTACTCACCATACCATTCTTTCTCATGATTTCCAGAACAAATTCGTTACCTGACGCTGCTCAAATAACAGCTGAGAAATTGGGTTTGAATCGCTGCTCTTCAAACCCCTTCTTTCAGTCACCTCTCAATGAACCTCCCGTTATGATGAGGCAATCAAGACTAAAACACAACTATCCGTAAAAAGTTTTATCAATTATTATCTTTGCATCGGGTCATGTGTGAGTGTGTCATCCTGATTAGTGGCCGCAGCCGCGGTCATAACTAATTTCTGTAAAGTTACTGTTGAATTTGTTGGAGGTTGGCGGGTGTTGCTGGCAGATCCTATTTGTTTCCTTTCACTCTTTCGCCTATCTTTGATCTGGCTTTCTTTTCTTAGTACACCCTGAGATCACCACTTTTGGTGGAGGAGGTAAATACCAATAAAATAAACAAAGCTGTTTGTTCATGAAGAAAGTGCTCTAAAGAAACTCCGTCTCGTCCTCTTTCTCTGCATTTTGCTTTTATCGTTTCTCTGAATGTCTGACCGACATTCTGTGTCTATCATCTATTCATAAAGAAACATCCAAGGAATTCTATGAATAGTTTCTACATTTTCATTTTTATTAAAAACGGTGTCTCTTTAGAATTTATGATGGTTTTTAAAAAAAGAACAAAAAGCCCCAAAAGCAATATTGATGTTCAAGGTAACATTTACTTTGTATCCTGCAGATACCAGTGAGACATAAAAGCAAAGCTAGTAAGAAAGCTTCACATAAGAATGATGCTGTCATCAAAGGTCTAAATGCTCAAAACTCCAGTACTTTGGAACACAGCCTGGGATTGACACAACCCAGTACTGAGTTGAAGTCTCAGGAGATGGATGATGTGTTGGAGATTCTTATTCGCCATGGAGGTAGGGAATATACAATAGACTTTTCTCTTTTCATTACCATTGTTTCATTTGAGAGCGTTCATGGTTAAAAGGAAAGACTTAAGAGGATTTTTTTTCTTCACATTTGTTTTAATGTTTCAAAGAGTTAATACTATCTATCTATATCAAGCTCACAACTATGAAAAGTGGGCAGTTGCTTTTTAACTCTTCCTCACTCAAAGTTGAACCAGTTAATATTTTGCATTTTCAATGGAGGGCGACTCGGTAATCCAGAGGCAAGGTGTCGGCCCCTCAACCAAAAGGTCATGGGTGGCTTCAAGCCCAGGCAGGTTGAACATTTTTCTCACATTTTTTTTAGTAAAACTTGAAACCTTCATCTTTATGTCAGATAGCCTTTAAACCAAAGGGTCTGTTACTTTTAACAAAGTCAGAATTTGCAGGTTCTTAAGTTTTATTGTAAGAGGATCATGATTTAAGCATATTGTCTGATTGAATGATTTAAAAGCATTTTTATACATAACTTGTTCTTGATTTTTTTATGATATGGTTCATGTTCTGTTTTGGTTTTTTTTTCTCCAGATCTTCCCCCCAATGCTGCCAATGAAGCCATTCTCATCCCAAAATCAAGCCAGTCCCTTACATTACCCACCACCTCTGTGTCTGCATCAAATTCGACTTCTGAAATGTTGAATCAGAAATTTGTGTCAGCCAATAGATTTATCAATTCAGCACGGACGTCGATGCCGATCATACAATTACCCACAGTGCAAATTGACCAGGATGTAAATATGGCTAGCAAGGGTAATGGTGGTGGACTTAGCCCAAGAGATCAAACACTGACATCAGTTCACATGCAGGTTTTCAATGAGTCTCTCTTTAACAATACCCAAAATACAGAGCTTACGCCGTCGCCATCGTCTCTTAACTTAAATGATGAGCCTGCGCCCTCTCCAGGAGAATTTTTGGACTGGGAAGAAATGCTTCCCTCCCCGATTTGTCAAACATGGACTGGACGACCAATCCTGGTTTTGGAAGTTTGGATCTGAATGACTCTGGTCTTCAGTTAGACGTGAAACACAACTCCCAGATCTCACCGGGCGACACGATGGCAAGTGATGGTTGCATTTCCGCTTCCAGTGGGATGTTCAACATCTCAAACTCAACACCTGGTTTGCGTACGCCAGCGTGCATGGGTCGGAGCCCGATCTTTCAGCCCTTGGTCTGGCCGGAGATTCGAGTGAGGCTGTTGATCCAACAACCCATATGGACATGTCTGATTGGTTGGACGTCATTATGCCCAACTCCTCCTCCTCCTCCATCAATATCAACTCTATCATCCCCGCCACCAACTCCTCGGGATCCCATCCTCACACCAAGAACCCAGCAAGAAGTTTTGAATTGTTCGGCATGGAAGACCCAGATTTTGGACCTGTCGCACCGTCTGCGATGACCTGAGACAAGGCGGCAGAATAGAGGACGAGCAGCAAATTCGGGAGAGAATCGGTTAGCTCTTGTAGGCCTTCTGTCACCTCCATACCTCCTTTCAACACTCTCCTACTTTCAGATGTACTGGAGCTGAATAAAATGTTAATGTTTTTGGGCATGAGAAAGGTGTATAGAGTGAAAAGAAAACTTGTTTTCTTGAATTTGCCCGATACAGTATGCTTTTGGGAGTCGCCCCACTCTCATCTTGTTGACAACTAGCTTCCAGTGTCTTTAATAGTGATATTACTGCCAACTTAAATTATGCTTAAGTTTTGGCATGAGGCTCTTCGTTCCATGTGTGCATGACTGATGCATGTACAGACACCATAAAGCACAATTGCAACGGGTTTTTCTCATATGCGCGTTTGATGTGCGGTGTGGCAATATTAAATTATAGAAGATTTCATATAATGACAAAGACCCTTTCTAGGGTAGATTCGTTGATGGGAGATAGAATTGTAACGCATTGTCGGGCATGAAATCTGATAACAAACTTGAATTCAGCGAATCAAAATTAACAAAGCCTACATGTACGCACAAGCATGAAAGATCTCAAACTGGTAACAATCTATGGTCAGGGAATTAAATTTGAAATAGCTCTAAGGGGTATTTTTATCTACAAATATCTATCACATTGCATCAATTTTTCTACACTAGTGTCAGGTCTTCAACAAGTTAAAATGTTTTGACGATAGCCAGTCATTAACATTCGTGATAATGTTGACTCAAAACAAGATGGATTTCACACACAAACTGCCATAAATCATGGCAATCCAAAATACTAGCCTTAAATGCATCCATGAAACGTCTATATAATGGATGTAAGGAAATATGTTAAATCTTAACCATTATAGGTGCCAAATGCGTGCATAGTGTTCTCTCATATAAGGAAATGTGCCTGAATGGTTTAAATGTCTGTGCATCAATGAGCGTGACGCATGGAAATAGGGCCTTGGACTGTTTTTCTCTCTTTTTTGTTGTTTTTTCTCTATTTGTCGGAAGAAAATGCCTCCTGCAGTTGTATTTGGTGTTAGAAATATGAATTCTTGAAGCTTAGTTAACCAAATGTTGTTTTCCTGGACAATTAGTTGATTCTGTCAGTGCCTAGTAGTACTAGTAGAGTTGAGAATTGCATTGTGTCAATTTCAGGGTTACCATTTTCTTATAATCCTCTAAATTATTATGGTTTAGGAAATCAAAAATATTCGAAGTGAAATTTAGGGAGGATAAGAATGGGATATTTTAGAAAGATGTGAAGAAATCTACAATTCTTCTTACAATTATTCATCATGGGAAATATTTATGCTACTAGATTTTATTTTGTTTATGTTTTTAAGGAATAAAGAGTATGAATCCGATAAATACTCCCACAATAAAGAAGGGAGAGAAAATATTTTCCCTTCCATGTTTATTAGCAAAGTCTTTATTGTATGCACGGAAATTAAGTTCCCCCCCCCCTCCTTCCCTCCCTCCTCAAAATCATTTTTGTGATTCACCCTGTCATATTGATATGATTTTGCTTATCACAAACCAAAAGTATTGTTCACAAATATCTCATTATTTATCCCTTTTGCGAAACTTTAAGCTCTGCAAATAGTATAAGATTCTATTGAAGTGATAAGAAACCAAACAAAGCAAGAAATAATGTGTATGGTATCATAGAGAACAGGGATAAATCTAGATTTATGATTTTTGAAGAGATATGACCCCCATGACCAATGTATCCATTTTCTTAGATTAAATCGTGTAATGGCACAATGCAATTTTGATTGACTGAAACACTATAAATATTTCATATTTTGCTTTTTGTTTTAAATTGTAGAAGAAGATAATATTCGAGGCTCGATTCCCATTTTAACAGAATAAAAAAAATGCTCTTTACATGTATACTTGTCCAAATTGTTGAACAGTTACCAAATATTGCAAGAGATCAGTATTCTGACAATTCTTTGAGGAAACATAATGTTTTACTCTTTGTCCTGAAATTCTCATCACTCCTCTTTTTCCCTGTGATTCTTTGTTGGACCAACAGGCCAGACAGAAGTGCTGCTGTGTGATTTTGTGAATGGTTGCCGTGTTTTGTTTGAACATCCTTTATGATATTGTAACATAATATGCTCAGCAATTATAACTTCAAGTGAATAATAAATTTAAAAAAGAAAGTTTGTTTGGTTTTTTTTATCTTAAATCAATAAATTATGTATTCAAGCATAATTCTTCTGAGCATCGTCACATCAGTGTGATGTATTGTACAACTTGCTTTTCTAGCCAAGGTTGTAAAAAGCTCACAAGAAGGCCAATTGTGTTTGAGGTACAAAGCTGTACAAATGAACATGTTAACTCGTGCCATGGTTTGTGTAAAAACCTCAAAAGCTATTGGGACATCAGACTCTGCCTTATTACCTGCTCTATTGAGGCTCACTTGTTAAAGGGTACAGTGATGATAAAGTCTCTTTTAATATGTGTATAGTCCTGTATGGTAATCTCACAAGCTTAGACTTTTTCATTGAGAATAAATAATCGGAGTACATATTATGTGTGGAGTCAATGTAAAAAGATGCATAGCTATTCGTAGTGATACCCTATAAACGGAATCAAAATGTGTCAGGTGTAAATGTCAGCTTGAACATGTAAATGTTTGAATCCTCAACTGTTTTGAACAAAAAGATATTATTGTGATAAATTACTGTATCCCTCTGATTCCAAGACATATGTCCGTAGCCCTTGTTATGTTTAATTAGCAATGTCATTGATCGAACGGTAAAGAAATTTTTTGAATGATAGTCACGAATGTAGTTGATATGAATGAGGTCTGTAAAATATACATGTGTCTGTTTTTACAGAAGAGGAAGTTTGAAATATTATCCTTAAAGGTTTCTTGTTACAGTATCTATGAAATGCTCTAAACGTAATCAGCCTTATTTGAATATTTGTATGTGTCACGTGACATCATATTAAAAAGCACCTCAATATTTTTTTTATTATATCTTTGCTGGGAAGCAAAGTTCCAAATGTACTGATAAAGTGATTCACAACCAGGTTCCATCGTATTATGATTAAAATCCAATTTCACTCAGAAAAGAATCTTTACCTTTCAAAGATCATTAGTAAATTACTTGACCAAGAACGACCAAAGAAAGTCTCCAAGCACATGAGTGTGTCAGTGGAAACACTAACGTCATGTCGAGACATCAGCCCTGCACACCAGCCCCAGTCACAAGGCTTTGTTGAATTCAGTTATTGTTGTGCTGAACATTTCCTGTTTTTGTTCCCCCCCCCTCATACAATAATAATATGGTGATTTGCAGTGAAATTTCATGATCTGTATTATAATGTACTTATGTATATATACAATTTGCAGTGTGCTTGAGAATTCAATGTGCAGTGAAAATTTTGAGCCTGCTTTTCCTATCTGTTGAATGTTGAAGCTTATTGGTTTTGTTTTGTTTTTATTGTTGGGTTGTTGTTTTTTTTTGTCCCTTTATTTTTTTATAAAGCATGTCTCGATTATCTAAGTTTAAAAAGCGTTGTTGCATTTTAATCATCTTAAAATGCGTTAGCTTGAAAATGAGAAGTTTGTGAAGATATGTGCTGGTGTCAGAGATGTGGCCTACATCGTGTGTGATGGTCTAATTATATTATTTATCAAAATGTTAACATTTTTTACAGACAAAATGGACTGGAAAAAAATTGGGACCATACAACGTAATGGGTAGTTATACGGTAATGACAATGTAACCTTATTCATATTGCTTAACTCTTGTATAAGAAGGACTCATGCTATTAAATTTCAAGTCCTAGATCCTGTTTTCACAAACAGTCCTACGCCAAGCAGGAGCCAAAGTTATTTGACAAAGGAAATAGACTCTTTATACACACCAGTCAATTCCTAAACTGACGGAATAACCAATTTGTGTGTCGTTATATTTTCATGTCACTTCTGTTGGGCTGGATTGGTGCATGATTATAAAGGGACTGAAACACTGCCTATGTTTTTTAAAGAAGTTTCCTGTGTTGTACATGTATGGCGCAGTAATATACATAATAGTAATTATAATTATGATAATAATCCAGGAAAGTGCATGCTTGTGATTGACTTTTTCAAAAAAAAATTTTGTGTGTGCATTTTATCTTGGGTTTTTTCTTACCAACATTGTTGTATTATCCATGTTTTCCAATTGCATGGGGCTTGCCGTGCCTTTTTTTTGGGTCCACTAATATCAATTGCCTGTTGTTTGTTTTCTATTTTTGTACATAAATTTATTTACATATATTAAAAATACAGCAGTGTTGTCTCTAGGTGATCATAGTTCGCAATTGTACAAGTTGTTTTGTTCTTTTCCTCGTTTTCTCACTAGTGCTCGTTTGAAGCTTTATTCTTCAACGATTTACAGCATCGTCTTCGTTATTTGCAAATTTTCTATCTTGGTTTTCTTCCCATTTTTTTTTTCTTTTCTTACTATGCATTCCAACCCTGTCTGCTTTTGACCACTTTTGATGCTTGGAACTTCTCCCCTAACACTTTATTAAATTTACTTCATTTAAAGACTATTTCCTTTCTTTAGATTTTAAGAATAGATTAGAAAATCTTTTTTTCTCCATTTTTTTCCTTTTTCCTTTAGATTTTCGTTTGGGTTTTTTTTGGTTTGTTGATTTTTGTTTCAAGTCTTCATGGGAAAAAAAGGTTTATTTACATGCCTGAAATTATAAGATTCTTTATTCAGCTACAGGGAAAACATGTGAGAATACCTTCTCCTTATTGCCTTATTTACAAAAGTGGGGACCACTTTTTAAGACCAGGAATGAAAACAAATGCCATAATTTTCAGTTTCCATCAATCCACCCCATATATTATTTAATGCTCTGTCTAGATTTCTGCTCTGACTAGATTTTTTTTCTCTGCATGCCTATAGATTCATAAGATTTGGATTTTATTTTTCTAGAGCCCATAGCGAGTTTTTTTCTCTCTCATCTCTTGGAATTTAGTAACAGGTTGTTTTTACCGCTTAAGGTATTGCATTGAAATTTGTTTCGTACTGTTTTTTAAAGATTTATTTTCAGCCGATCCTTTTCATATTTTTCCCCCTTTGTTTCTGTTGTCTGGATATATATAAGGTACATTATACACTGTACAAATATATATCTTTATTATATTTATTTGTTTTTTAATTCTTTTACTTATGTATACATAGTTTTCTTCCTGTCACCAGCGATTGTAAAGGATCGATATCAGCTATTATTATTTTTCTTCTAAGACATATCACAGTACTCATTTACAATTCATTATAGAAACAATGCTGTCGTCGTTCTGCACTAATTATTACACAATGATTGAACATTCCCCAGGAGAAGGTATTAATCACTTCCCTCTATTTTATAAGGTGTGGCATGGAAAGTTAGTTCAAGTTAAGACTCAAGTATATATATATATATATACATTCTGAGAAGGAATTTTTCTTTTTACATATATATTTTTATTGGGTTTTTGGGGGTTGGATGGGAGGGCTATAAATCTACCCTTTGTTTGCATTTATTGGTTTGATTCCTTTCGTTTATCCACCTTCATTTTGATGTCTTTAATTACTGAATGCCACATTTCAAATTTCTTTTGCTTTAGATAAGATTTAGTCTGTCAGATTTATATATATATATCCATTTCAAATGACTGAAAGAGGGTCTTTTTCTTATCAAGAGTGGCCATCCCATTCACTCTTAAACAGAACCAAATTGAACAAACATTCGATTCGACTTATATCCTGTTTTAAAACCCTACCACTACCACCCTGTTGGTTACATTTACTTTTTGATTTCTTTCTAACTAGAGAATGGGTTTATTCTGCACCTGTAAAAGATGTTACCCGCTCGTAGTCTCATATTATACATTAGAGATTAAATGCATTGTGTCCCCTAGTGTTTCCTTTGTGTGCCGATGTGTCAGTGGAAAAGAAAATTAAATTTAGCCTTTATGTCCGAATGACCACCCGTCTACCACCTCCTTCTCCCCCCTCTCTTTTTATCCCTTTGAATATTCAATTTTATCATCAGTAGTCAGTAGTTATCAGAAGAGATATTCAAAGCATTCCTTCTCCCTCACGACTTTTGAAATCATTTGACATTTTTACTCTTTTTTGGGAGTGGAAAGTTATTAACAGTAATTAGGGATTTTTTTAAGGAAGTGTTTTTTAGTTTTGTTAGGCAAAATAAGTATGTTTAACTCATACTGTTTTGAAATTTACTTCTCTGTTTTCTTCAATATTTTTTTTATGTGTTTACTTGTATAGTATCCATAGGAAAAGGGGCTATGTAAGCTATGATTATTGTTAAAGGGACAAAGGTTGAGGCAGGGGGGGGGGTTGCTTTTGTGGTTTTTGGGTTGGGTTTTGAGGGGAGGGAGTTTTTTTTTAAAATTTGGGTAAATTTATTTTGGAGTCGGAGAGGGGGAATGGGGAGAGATTGAGGGAAGCTGTGTGACAATATCTTGCTCTGATTTTGCCGTGCAGATTCATTTTTGTTGTTTTCTTTTTCTTTTTTTTTCCTTTGTGCTTATACACCCTTTTTCTAGAAGTGATTCGTAGTGGGTTTTGTTAGTTACATTTGTCACTTGTCTTCTTATTGTCATGCTTCTTCATATGGTTTTGTGTTGACTTTGCTTTAAAACATTGTATTTTAGTCATTTATGTTTTTGACAATACATATCTCATTTTCCTTTTCTTTCAAAATGTGTATATTTTATGTAATTACAAACAAATGATTTGCTCCTTTTTCGTTGCATGAATCAAGGCAGTGTTTTGTTATAGCAAAGACATATTTGTTTTCTATAATTTTCAGTTCGTTACATAACTTTTGAGTATGCAGATGGTACGTTTTCTCTGTTGTTATTTTGTATGAAAATTCAATATAAAGGGAGAAAACTTATCACCCAAGAGTTATAAAGTTATATTTTAGTATGTGTATTTATTCAGCGTTCTTCTTAATTTGTGTGGAAGATTAATTTTCCTCATATCATCAGTTTGAAAGCCATATCATTTATTACTCCTTTGCAACAGAAATGAAGTTTCCATGAACACATTGCTTTCTTTTTGTACTGACGAAAATCATTTCAATTTTATAAGAATTGAAAGTACTTCTTTTTTTATGTGTTTCTTAATAGTCTTCAGGTAGAAGGTTTTCAAAAACCTCCATAAAAGAAAAGAAGGAAATGCAAACAACTTTGTTTGAATATAATGTTTTATATAATTGTTTAAGACATGACTTGATTTACTCCCAATTGTAATAGACATGTCGGGTTGGGTTTTTTTGGCATTTCTTATCAATCAATGAAGAAATCGGTTACTTTTGATTTTGTTTTGGTCAGGATTTTTGGTTCTGGATTGTTTTTTTCTGTTTATTTAGGGATGGAGGGATGGGGGAGCTATGAGTAATCATTGTTTTATTCGTAACCTCCATTTCTTTATTTCAAAAATTTTTGAGCATAGAAAATAAAATTACAATTTGTCTAATTGGTTAAGTTATGAATACAAGTCATGACTCCTCAGATGTTCAACAGAAGTCATTATGTCTGTCATTCACAAAAACATTTTTTGTGAGATGAATGTTTCCTTCCTTCCTTCCAACAAAACAGAAAATTATTTATTTATTACATATTTATTGAACAATTTATAAGAAGAATTACTTGTGTGACTGGTTCAGTTTTTGTATGACATATTATGGAAGAGGCAATTACATGAAGTTTGTTTGAATGAGAAAAAACGTTCTTGTGCCAGCTTATTCTGCCTTCTCAGATGTTTTCTGCCTTATGAACTGAGCTTTGTTGTTGATTTTACTAGATATAATGTAAATTATATTACAAAGCATCGTTCGGGTGACACAGAAGCCATGCATATAGTCCCAGTCTAGACTGCTATTGATTGGTGCGCTTAAGCTGTGGAATTTTACTGTATTGTAGAGTGGACATTCCAATTAATTTATTTGTTCTCGTACTCTAACTGTCATCTTAAGTTTGTTTCAGATTATTCGTTGGTTTTCTTAGATTACTCTGATTTTATATTCAGGAATTTAGATAGCTCACACATACTTGGTAAATTGAATGAAACAGTTGTAATTGGCTTTAGGAGCCTCCGATGGTGTTTTACAGGTTGACATGTTCCCTGGTTTTTTTGTTTAAGTTATTTATTCAATCATTTTTATTGCACCAACGTACTTGAAAAGTTTCAAAGTTGATAATTCTGAAAGATTTGTTCTAAGCTTGGTTGTTTTTTTACTCAATGACCTATTTCCTCTCAAGTGTTATGACTAAATTCTCGACCCTGGTGCATCTATTGCTCAAAGAAACAGCTGAGTTCTTTGTATATAATATATGTGTGTTGTTGTGTCTATACTTCTCTTTTGGATAAAGAAGTCTATCAAATATATAGATGTAGAATAAGTCTGACATCTGTGTGGCATGGACCTTTTTTATTCTCCTGGGTTGTTTTTTTTATCTATCTTCTCACATAAGAATCAGAATTATTCAACCAGTCTACCACTAGTTATACCATGTAAAAAATTAGTTTCTAAAGGACTTAAATCTGCATATTATTTGTTATAAACATTTATAGTTATAAACACAATTTGCAAGATTATTAAGTTTGTTTGGTTTATGGATTTAAAAATAATATTTTTTTTATTTATTTAGGAATCTGATTCAGAGAGTTGTGTTTTGTTCTGGGTTTTTTTTCCATTTTTGTCTGGGCCTCTTCCTTTTTTTTTTTCTTTTCTTTTTTTAATATCTAAGGCTTTGGACTTAACCAGTTAAAACAACTTCAGGGTTACTTACATCATCATAGTAATATGACTTTTCATAAAACTAGTAATATGATGTGAAGCACTTCTCTTTCAGCTATCGACTTTGAGAGCTGTATGTTATGTGGGTTGGAAGGACTTTTCCCTCACAATCCATTCTTGAGTGTAAATTAAAAGAAATGTGATTTAATTTTGTAAAACTGAAGGAAAACGAGACTTACAGATGAATAATCAGTTGCTTGATTGTATATGATGTAAATGGAAGAATGAAGCTAATTGACTGAAACTGCCTAATGTGTGAAGTTGTTGATTTTGGTTTATTGCCGTTAGTTACCATGACATATTCACTTTTCTTGTCTATAACACAATCGCTGTCACGTTGTACCCAATGACCCTCTCGTGCTATGAGCTCGTGCAGTGTTACTGTTTAGTTTCCATGCTGTCATCCTCTTCTCAAACCTTTCTAACCTATTGAAAGAAACCCTTTAAAAAAAAAACATTATTAAAAGCTTGCTATGAAATCAAATTGTGTCTTGTGTTCTATAATTTGCCTGCTTACTCTGTTGAAGATAACATGTGTTAAAAGTGTTCGTGGGCCCATTGAAGGGAGTTTGAGATTTTCCCCTGCGGACCTACGGGCACTGCTGGTAGGTTCTACTTCTTTTACTATTCCTCGTCTTTCATCTTACTGTTTCTTCTTATTGTTAGTGAACCCTGAGATCACCAGATATGGTCAACGGGGGAAATTTCAATCCAACAACAACAACAACCAGGCAGTTGTTTTCTGCAGTTTTGATTTGATTTGGTTTTACCCACATCCACAACTAAGGTGACCTCCCGGGTTTTGGTAGTATTTTTTATTTTGCCCAGACCATCCTGTAAACAGCCAAGGGATCTTTAACTGCACAGAGTGTTGTGATGTGTACGCTGGACCTCCTTTTATTGTCTGTCTTGGATGAATCTAAGTGTCGATCCACCTACCTGGACGGGAAAATTGGGGGGGGGGGATTACTCCAAAAATCTTGAGAAAACTTTTCAAACTGTCTGGGCTTGAACCCAGGACCTATTGATTGAGAGGCCGACATCTTGGGTCTATGGATGTCGTATTGTTTTATTGTGTTTTGGACATTTAAATCACAGACAAAAGTTGATTATTTGAAAACAAATGAAGGCTATTAAATGGCTGAAATTTGACAAAAACGGAAAGCAATATTTGTTTGAACTTCAGATTGTAAAGGCAAGCAAATTTAATGAACGAATCCCGGGAAGAACTTTTCAACCAGCTCGAGTCACGTGACCTCAGAATCATCTTAATACCAAATTGAATCTTAACCATTGTTATATCGGAAAATACATGAAACACTAAATGCCTAGTACTACGTTTTGTACACATTCAATACTCTTTTGACAATTGGAAATGTTGTGTAAGGTGCCAGAGTTTTAATCGAAATCTGACAACACTGTTTGTGGTGGTTACAAAGGGGGGGGTAGAACAACCGAAGTCCATCCAAACAGTAACGCCGATTATATCCAATATGAAGAAGAACGTGTATTATTTTGGTGTATTATTTTGCGTGATGTATTATTCGATTATTTTTGCTTGCGTTTTGTTTGTTCGTTTGTTGTTGGGTTGTTTTTTTTGGAGGAGAGAGTTTTGGGTTGTTGGGTTGTTGTTTTTTTTTGGGGGGGGGCGGAGGTTTGATTTTTTTCGAAAGAAAAATAAGCCAGTTGAACCTTAAAATTAATTATATTTCAAATCCAAATCAAAGAATTCATTCATTCATAATATGTTGAAAATAGATTTTGGTTGAAAACGTTACATTAATGGTTCAGATAAAACATAATATAAACAAAGTGCTAACAAAATAGACATCGGTATGGAACATACTACAAAATAAAATAAATCAAGCTAAACCAAAACATGTGTTCATTTTGGAATGTCATTCTGAAACTGAACTGCGCGTTGTTCACAGTGTCATATTGCTGGTATCTACGATGTTGCGCATGAAAAGAAAAGTGCAGGTGACAAAAGGAAAA